>VURO01002118.1:2352-12644 GCA_015108175.1 Pelvicachromis taeniatus
GATCATCCATCCATCCATCCGTCCATCCATCCATCCGACCATCCATCCATCCATCCGTCCGTCCATCCATCCATCCGTCCGTCCGTCCGTCCGTCCGTCCGTCCATCCATCCGTCCATCCGTCCGTCCGTCCCTCCGTCCCTCCGTCCATCCGTCCATCCATCCGTCCGTCCGTCCGTCCGTCCGTCCGTCCGTCCGTCCATCCATCCATCCATCCATCCGTCCGTCCATCCGTCCGTCCGTCCGTCCATCCGTCCGTCCATCCATCCATCCATCCATCCATCCATCCATCCATGCCTCTACAATTCATGAGAACTGCTACTCCTCCTAGAGCAGAGGTCAGCAACCACATGTGGCTCTTTGGTGGGTAAAGAACCGCATACAGCCCATGAGCCACTAGGGTTAACCGTGACCATATTAATACACATACTATAAGTGTGTATGTAATATCCTCCTAATTACACCCATCATCCACCCATCTGTCCCCCATTACACCCTCCCTGACACCCGTGTGTGCTGCCTTTATTCTCCCGTTGTTTGGTAGAAGGAGCTATATATATAAAAGAGGAATAATTAGGAATGATTAATTATTAGGAATAATTGTGCATGTTGTTGTTCATATCACTTCTTGAAGGCAAACCTGAAGGCAAACTTGCTTTGAAGTACTGAAGAGCGTTGAAGTTGGAGATTGAAAATGAGCTGCACTTTTTAAATTAGAAATGAAATGTAATTTTAAAAGAAAGCTTCAGTTGCTGAAGTTCAGTTATCTGTAAATACAACATGCACACACTTGGATGGTTGGAGGATTTTTTTTCTATGGCTTTGTGTTAAACAGAGGTAAAAAAGTATCTTTCAGTTTTTGTGATTTGTGTGTCCACCACAGAGGACATAAATGAACAGGCTGCGTCAGCATGATATCACAAATACTACAGACGTCATAAACCCTGAGAGGGGCCTTTAAGTTTTCATTTAGCTCCACCTTCAGGACAAGTTTTTGCTACACAACGCATTCTTGTATGTACAAATGTATAAATCCTCTTTAATAATTATTAAACACGCAGTCACTGAAAAGTACTTCATAAAACATATTTAATAACAAAGTGATGTGTTCCCACACTGAATGTGATAACAGCTGCATTTACACACATTTATTCAGATCATCAGCATCGTTGTTTTTCCAACTAACATCAGATTGGACCTCTTCATCTCACTGAGAGTCTTCTACAGGTCGGTGGGCCAGTTGTTGTAGACTGATGGACACATGTACTGTTTCAGCAGCAGATTCACTTTCTCCGTGTCTGCTCCCACCGCACTGTGAACAAACATCACACACAAAACATGCTGAGACGTGCGGATGAAAACACAAAGCCAGTACTGAAGAGAGTATAAACTCTCTAATAATGTCTGCTGAACTAAAACCTTCAGTTATATTACTTTATAGTAGCAGCAAACCTTAACTGTCTCCAGTTTTATATAGTAGTATGTATCTCATTTTACATCTAATGTTTTATGAAGAACAACGCTCGCACTTCCTTCAAGCCATTAAGTTGAAAGTCCAACCAGGTAGATTCAGCTGGATGTAATCAGTGAAAAAAACTTTATTTCACAGTTTTTTGTGAATTCTACTCATCTGTTTTCTTCTGTCGCTGTTTAACTACAGTCAACTACAACACTTCCTGCATGCATTTCACATTAAAAGCCAGTCAGGGAAAGATAACCGTGCCAGTAAAAGATTAGGAAGTTAAGAATAGAAAAGTGGAAGTGAGGTGACATTAACACCTAAATAAATTAACACCTGTGGAGAATTATTTCATATTACTTCAAACTGTTCCTGTTTCTGCCTTTATTTATTCATTTCTTCTATGCGTACCACTTTTATTTGAGACTTATCTTAAAAAAATTGGATACAAATTGTAAATAACTCTTTTGCCTGATTTTGATGCATAAACAGTGAAAAGTCAGCTTAGAGGGGCTACTGCATATGGAGTCACATGTTTTTCAACAGAAAAAATATATATAATTGTAAAATATTTCAATATATGTTGCTATGTTGCTCCTTCCTGCATTTGTGTAGCAAATATTAAACTATAACAGGGTTGGTGATCCAATTCAGTTCAAATCAGATCAATTTTATTTTTATAGCGCCAAATCATAGCAGTTACCTCAGAGAAAATAGGATTTCCTTCTAATAAAAAATAAAGTTGTTCCATAATTAGTGCTATAATATGTTTCACTGTTCTTATAATGTGCCTGTGATATGTCGCACCTCATCTTTATGCCTTGCATGCGGCGCAGAAAAGCACAGATCGAGGTGTGTTTGGCTTTAGAGCGCAGAAACTCTGAGTATCTGTTTGAGAACTCGATGTCTCCCAGCTGCCTCCTGCGGTCTAGACCTGAGGACATCAGTTGCCTGAAACACAATGACATTAGCATTCATCTCAGTTTTCAGTTTTTCTGTTTATGGTTTTGAATGTGTACAAGAAAAAGGAAATGCATCACTTATTACAAAAACTACTGTTGATGCGTTTTGTACAGGGGATAAAAACATGTTAGAGCTGACACTGATGCTTCTCTTCCACTTAAACTAGCCCAATGTTAATGGAAGAGAGGAGTGAGAGTCAGTGAGCTAAACAATGAGCTGAAACTCACAAAAATTACTCCAAAAAGTAGAGTAACAGCAGTAACAGTCTCACTCTGTGTGTATGACATCCAATCCCACATTTAAGTGAAGAATCACCTTTAATGTAAACTTACCTGAGTCTGGCCTCAAGCAGAGCATCTGCAGAATTGGCTGACAGAGACCATGGTGCATTCAGGGATCTGATTTGAGTCAGGAAGTCTTCCACTTCACCCTGGTCCCTGAGGTTACATGAAAGGAAGATGAACATTTCAAGAACATTTCTGAACTCTGTTGAGGAATCATAAATCTTTGTATATCTTATCATTTCAGACTGTTGACTTTTAGCAGAATGTGAAATATTTGCTTGGGATGGAACGTTACCTGACAGGAAGTGATGTGATGAGGTGGAGGAAGGAAAACAGCAGGAAAACCTGAGTGACGCTGATGGATGGCATCATGAAGATGGTAAAGATGATAATCTCCTTAGAAGGCAAGCAAATTATTCAAACTTTCTTCGGTAAACTTTTCTTAGGTTTGTTTAACAAAGTTCTGCTTCTGATCTGAGTTTCATCCAACACCTCTTCAACAAACTAGAACATCACCAGACCAAAATAATTCAGAGCAAATTACCTCTAAACTTCAATGAAACTGTTTATTTCGTTCTTCATGTCTTCCTCTCTTTCTTTCTTTCTGAAATCTAACTTCTTTTAAAATATCTTTTCAGTGTTTGTCTCAGACAGCAACAATGTCAAAAACATGCCAGTTGATACATGCACAGTGGAAATAAGATGATGGATAACAAAAAGGGAATATAAATACAAGTCTTATTTAAAAAAAAGTGGGTACTTACGGGATAGGTACTATGAACAAAATTGCAATTTAGGAAAAACTGACAATCCTCTCCAGTAACACCATCAATTAACCAACATATCTTAGTCTTTAAATATTAAAATGCAACCGTATTCTATGCACTATTCCACAAAATGTTCAAATTCAGGCAAAACAAAACTGCTTTATCAAAAACAGTGATGTGTCTTTGAGCGCTGTAGTGAGGGAGCGGCTAAACAGGCACTGCAGTTTCAAACAAAACAGGAAAGCTAAGAAATCATTCGTGGCTAAGATCGTCCACATGATCAAAACGAGGGAAGGGGATCAAAACAAATCAAATGCTGGGACTGCTACTTCTCTAAAGAAAATCCAACTTAAACTGCATTACATCTATTTTTAGGCTTGGCTCAGCATTAATAGATCTCTTTCTTTGCACTTCTGAAATGAAAGAGCAGCTTAAATGAACACACACAGTACAGTCAATGCATTTTGAGACTCACCTGCACTGATCCTGCTGAAATCAACCCCGCAGACTGATGTCGAGCTCCGCACCACATCCTTTTGTACCTCCTCAGGTATCGACCTCTGCCAGACTTCACTCTGATTTTACAGTTCTGATTATTTATTGAGTCAACAGATAAGTTTGGAGTCAGATTTTCCAGCTGCTGGGTTGGCTTGTTGACATCCTGAAATGTTAATGATATGGGATCGACCATCCTTTAATCAACTGTGAGAGCTGCATCCTGTTTGCTCACATGAAATTAGCAACACATCATTGCTGAGTATTGATCGGCAAACACACACATTTCAATCTTTTTATTATTGGGATTTGTGCTTCTGTTTGCTTCAGAGACAACTAGCAATTATGACTTACTCCAATAACAATGTACAAACATTCTTGTTGTTACCCATCTTGAAGAGCAGAGACATCATGTCCAGGCCTCTGGTCGATTATGCTTCGGTAAATCAGCTTTTGGAGTTTATTTTTCAGATTTAAACACAATAAATTTGAATGGGAAGTAGAGCCCCCTCTTTTCTGGAAACACGCCCTTTACGTTTAGGCTTAAAACATTACTTTTTGATAAAGCTTATATTTAGGAGTGAATCATGTGCTGTATACTAATGTACTCCTATCATCATTATGCTATGAGCCTTAGCTACTGGAAAAACATTTACTGCAGGAGTGCCAATCTTATGTCAGCAGCTAGAACTGGCTTGCCAAACAATCCAACCCAGCCCTCGTAACTGTGAAAATTACAGATTTATTTTAAAATAAATTGCAACCTTTTTCCTTATCTGTCCATTTGGGTATTACACTACACATTACACTATTGGGTACTACTCTACATTGACAAGCTAGAAAGTCAAGTGTATGCTGCCGTTCATGGAAACCTCTTAAAAATCAATAAGGAGAAAATCCATGAAAATTTGTACAGGGGATATTTGTTCACAGAGGTAAATGGGAGCCCTCTGTGCATGGTGTGGTCACAGAGCATTTCAGTGCTCAAGGAATATAATATTAAGTGACACTATGAGACAAATCATGGTGAAATGCTTTTTGCCATGCTTTTCGCCTTTCATGACTAAAATAATAGAAAAGGCTGTTTGGTCACAAGTAAAGAAGGCACTGGAGAAGCATTAATATTCTTGACAACTTTCATTCGGGTTTTAGAAAGTTACACTCCACAGAAACAGCTCTACTTAAAGTCATAAATGACCTTTTGATGGCCACGGTCACCGTTTAAATCATATGGTAGGAATATCTGGATCTGCCCTTAAATGGTTCACCTCACTTTTGGCAGATACAACACTTTTGGTTTCAGTGGGAACATTTTGGTCAGATGTAGCTGAATTTTCATGTGGTGTTCCACAAGTATCAGTTTTAAACCCCTTGTTATTCTCATGATATATTCTGCCATTAGGCCTGATCATTAGTCGTTTTAAATTTATTTCCTATTATCTGTATGCAGATGATATCCAATTGTACATTTCTTTTAAACCCTGTGAATTGGATAAACTATCCATTCTAACGGACTGTCTTAAGGCAACCGATGGTTGGATGCCAAACAATTGTCTGCAGGTGAACAGAGAAGACTCAGTGTTTAATTCTTGCTCGAGAGTATTAAGCCCCAAATTAGACAACATCTGGGTTCTTTTTCATCCACAGTAAAAGCTACAGTTTGGAATCGTGGGTTAATGTTTGATCAATCTGTGTCTTTTGATGCTCATATCAAGTCTGAGTGATTAAGAAATATCGCTAAACTCAGGACTGTTGTCTCTAAAGGTAAATTGGAGATGCTTATTCATACCTTCATCTCCTCTAGATTAGATTATTGTAATGCTCTTTACTCCTGTCTGTCAAAGGCTCCTTTAAATCACCTTCAAGCTGTCCAAAATGCTGCAGCAAGACTTTTAACTCATAAATTCCTTGCACAGGCTTCTGGTTATGTACAGATACCAGTTTAAAATCTTCACGCTTACTTTTATGATCTTACAAGGAGAGGCCCCTACTTATATCATCGAGCTTCTTCACCCATATTTTTCAAACCAGATCCTTAGCTCCACTGAAGATCTTCAGGCTATTCGGGCCATCACGCTTCCTAAACCTTAGCACCAAAACTGTGGAACAGTTTACCTCCTCTACGCACCATTGACTCTGTGGCTTCTTTGAAAAAACACCTAAAAACTCATTTATTTAGACAGGTAATGTTCATGTGTAATATGTTGGTTTTGTTTATTTATTAATGTATATCACTTTGCAATAGATTTTTGGCTTAAAAATTGCTATATAAAGAAATTTGAAAAACTGTTTCATAATACTTTACATAGAATAGCCCTACTTTTTTCCTTTGGTTGCAATATCAGTGTAATTTGTTGCTCAAAAACACTTTTTTCCAGTTTAACTGTGGCCACCAGTGACTGGCTCTACACACACAGGTTGTGCTCTCCTCTACAAGTCTAAATGATCAGGTATGTTCAAAAAAGTCCAAGACAAAGTGCATATCTCCGAGTGTTGAAAATATTTTATTTGTTGATAATGCAACAGCTACAGCAGAAGGTATAAGTTACAGCTCAGATTACAACTAGAAGTCGACTGATTCACCAGATCAAACTAGTTTTCAGTGTCAGATTGAACTACAGTGTTGGAGATTATAGTATTCCCTGTAAGCAGGAGAGCCTTTAAACGAAACAGTGCTTCACACAACTGGAACAGGGCTGGTAAAAAGAAAATAGACTTGGTGATATGAAAAGAATGGACACTTAGCTTTTGCACACTTTTAATCAGAAAAGTAAATAAGATTAATAAGTGCTAAAAATACTAACTGCAGCTCATGCTACATGTTCAATAACACCACAGATGATGAGGTTACATTTGCCTCTATAGATTCAAATATAATCTTTGTACAGTTCTCACATTCTCTGGAACTCCCAGTTACATCACCATTTTATTTTTCTTTGCAACATTTACATGACATGTAAATGCATTTTAAACTTTTAATATCTTTTTGTGGTATTAAATGACACACGCACACACACACACACACAATGTAAAACATGTATACTGATGACCCTACTGTCTGCCTTCATTGAGTTTGTGTTTCTACCAAATCAAATATTCTACATAAAGAATCAATAAAGCTCACATTTTTGATTAGCATTTCAATCCATTAACTCCAGAGGAACTGTAATCATTTCACGGTGGAGTGTAAGAAAGTAGCAAAAATTTTTATGTCTAATATTTGTGAATGTCAAACTTCATCGAAGACATCAACCTAACAGAAAGAAATGCAACTAGACTAGTGATATCCACCTGCACCAACAATGCATTCTCCAGTGTTGGTTTGTTGATGAGGGTCAGCGGTTTCAAACACGGCATTCTTGACACCATTCAGGTACACCGATTGTATTCACAACCGTCTTTGTGCATACCCTAATAGGCTCAAAATAGCAAGTGTAAGTACTACAGATAAGTCCGCAGATAATAAAGTCCTATCATGACAGATACAGTACTCACTACCTGACCAAGCCTTTAGCAACAGCTCTTTCTGGTGTGATTTCCCTCACTGTGTTTGCACTGTAACCTAGCATTGTGCTTGGTTGGACAGTATTGCTACATTGCCCGTCACAAACTATGCTTGAAAGGCGAACTACTACGGTTGGTGTGTTAGCAGTAAGCTCAGCGGCTATAGTATCAATCCAGTACTTTAAATTCATTATAAAAAAAAAAAACCAAACAAGCAAATTTACCAATTTCTAGCTTGACTAGTAAATAAAGCTATAATTATAGAACATGTTTTAATAGAGTTGGCTAAATGCAAATATTCATTTCTTTCAGTCATCAGTTGACCTCTGTGAATGAGTTTCAATGAGTATTTGATTGGTGGCTTTTTTGAGGGGGTGTTACAGCAGAGTGACTATTGATTAATACAACTTTAAAAGCCAAATCAGCAGGTGAAAGGCAGCTCAGCTAACACAAGCCTGACCTTATAACCCAGTTTACCAGCTTTTGTAATTCATGGATGCTTTTCCATGTATTTTGGTTGGTTTCCAAGGTTTTGGAGCTCTGAAGACCTCTGGCCTGAGTTACATCTATCACAGACACAGACAAACTGCTACATCAGTAAACCCCTGCTGGGTCAGATTAATAAGAATAAATCTGAAAGCTCACTGGTAGGTGTTTAGGTTTATCATCAGCTGCTACTGGTTCCTTCACCAGCAGTTTGAGTCCAGCTCAACATCGGCAGAAAGGAAACAGATGTGCTGGTAAACCTACAAACAACATCCACAATCTGGCATTCAAAGTGCCGATGCTCATCTTCCTTTCTGGGTAAAGTTTCCACATTACTGATTCACAAAGTTCATTCTCTGGGATGATGATGATGATGATGATTCAGTATAAGAAGAACAGAAATCTACTTCTAAGAATTAGGCAGACCTCTCTTGAAACCTCAAAAAGTATTTCAACATGAAGATGGACGATAACATAACAGTTGAGGCAGCTACATGTAGACTTCATTTTCTACATCAATTAATCTTGTGCACACAGTGAGCAGCGGCTACAGAGGCTTTCAGGCTACGACATGCTCAGCGATGTTTGCTGAAGGTTTTTAGAAATGAAAAAGACTGGAGTGTGAAAGTTCTCCCTTTGTGACCAAATGGAACTTTACAAAGAAGCGCTCTTCAACACGAGTTTTTAAAAATAAACCATTTCTCACAGTAAGTAGCTCATTTATCCAGTTATACTTACTAAAAAAACTCAAGTATGTGTGGATAAACACTTACAGCCCCCCCTCCAAAAAAAAAAGAAGTCAGCCTTTTCTTTAGGTAAAGCTTTGTTGCAGTGTTTCCATAACCTTTTCACCTGTGATGCTGTGAAAGAAGACACTCTTAACAAAATATCCCTTTGGCAGCATTTCTATTAGGCAGTGTCTAACAGCAATTTCGATTTTTCTTAGGAATAAATTCATCAAAGACTAATGTGCAATTTATATTTGAACAATTCAAACTGCCAGTTCTTGATTCATGTGTTTACTGTGGTGTCCAAATAATGTCCGAAATAGTTTCATGTTCCTGCACTTCAGGAACGTTAGTTTTTACAGAGCAGTTTACATCTGTGACATTTTGACTAGTAATGCTGACACTAGAGCCTTACCACTAGCATATCATCTAAAGCAGGATTGCAATGGTTCATACACACTTTAAATTAACTGTACCCATGGAGTTCACCACAGGGTGCTCACATAGTACAGAAATGGGTGTTTGGCCTTCATAGAACATCGCTGAGGTTAAATGGAACACCTAAGATGAGTCAGACCTTCAACTAATATCGATTCGGGACTTCAGTAATGCTGCTGTGACTTTTAATGGGAACATATTCCAGAGAGCATTGCAGGAGATTGACGTCTTTAGCTTTAGAATGTGTGTTTCATCCACATGTCATTGCTTTGTAGCTGTCCGCATATTTTTGGCCATTTAATGTCTCACTGTGAGGAACAGTTTTGAAAAAACCCAAAACAAAGAAAGTGATACGCAATTTATTTTTGCAAAAAATACTGCAATGGCTAAAAATGCTTTTGGAAGGTTCAGATGACCATCTTGAGGTTTTGATGAAGAAATATTAACTCAACACAAGAGTTCAAAATGATGCCGTACTACAGTAAACTGATTTTACAGCTACAGCTTGAGCTCACATATCACAGAGATTACAAATTATTGTACAGTTAGTGTGTAAAACTGCTGTTAAAGCATTGGTTTTTCTTTCTTTGTGTCTGTACCGAGTTGCATATTCAGCAGAAATGGAAGATAAAAAGGATTTATTTGTGCGCTATTCAGTTTGCCCAGTCATGACCAGCTTGACTGACATGAGACTGAAAAGAATCTGTTAAGATTTTTTTCCTTATTTTCTGAGAAATAAAAAGAGTGAAAAAATGATTGCAAAGCTACGACTGAGCTGAAGTCTCACAGAAAAAGTAAGGAACCAAAGAGTCGACTCTGACGGGAGCTGAACGCTTCCCATAGCAATGAATGCTGTGATGAAAAGTTGGAACTGTGAAAACAAAATCACATTCAAATTATTTTCTGTAAATAGTGACCCAATTTTCTTTAACTTTTAATGAATGACCTAAAACCCCTAATGATCGCATGACTCTGGGAATGATTGTAGGGTGTCTGGCATCCTTGTAACAGGCATGTAACAGATTGATCCTAACATCTGAAATTGAGACAGCAGACCATAACAAGTGAAAATGGTTGTTAAGAGCAAAAAAAAAAAAAAAAAAAAAAAAGAAAAAAAAAAAAAAAAAAAAAAAAAAATTTTAAAAAAAAAAAAAAAAAAAAAGAAAAAC
>VURO01002120.1:0-14284 GCA_015108175.1 Pelvicachromis taeniatus
GGTTATTATTGTTTTATTAAGATTCTCGCCCTAAGACAGCTGGGATAGGCTCCAGCGCCCCCCACAACTCTGAAAAGGATAAGCGGCTGCGAATGGTTGGATGGATAAGATTCCACATTACACTCATTTACTTATATTTCTGAACAGAAAATGTGATTTTGTGGTTGAATGTTATGCTTGATTTATTTGTGCTGGGTCAAATTTGATACTATGTGTGAAAATAGGACTTCAATTGAATATTTTCCTAATAAATAACAAAATAATAAAAATAAATGTAAACCTGTTTTTGACAGATTTCTAAAATATTTATGTTTTCTGATCTTTATCGCAGGTAGTCTAGTATATTTGTTTAGCACCATACTTGTCTCTCACTTGTCTTCTTTGTGAAGAGATACAAACAGTATAAGTAAGTATATAATGCTGCATAATTATACAGCATTATCATCATTAACTCAAATCTTTCATAAATGAAATGTATGTGACTGGTGGTAGGACTAAACTCAGATTATAAGCGTTGACCTTTATCAACCAGATGTCTTTTCACACGCTGGCCAGATAACAGATTGTCACAGTGGGTTTAAAATGGCTGCAATTTCTTTGACTATCAACTGTTCTTCCACCATTATTTGGTTGTGAAACACTGTGACACCTTTAGTATATAGCTAGTATATAGCTGATGCACCATGTAATACCAACCGGAAGGCATCTGATTGACAATGACCCCAAAAATAATGCCAACGCTGTAAAAGCATAATTAGGTGGGGAAGCTACAATAAAAGGTTGTCTAAGAGAGTTTAAGCTGTGCTGAAAAATAAAAGTGATCATACCAAATATTGATTTTCAAGCTTGTTGCAATTGTACAAACTCAGTCTTTCCCTTACATTCATTCATGTTTTTTGAAATATACATACAATATTTCAATAGATCACCACAGATATTCGCCATTTTCCAAGCAAACCATAAAGAAATGAGGGTCAGTTTAATCCTTTCACACAGTATACCAAAAAGAACCAACAGCTTTTATTAGTGGATAGAAAAAAAGTTTTGTTTTAAAATGACACAATAATAAAAGTGTTTGGATTTCAGTGGAATACATAAACACCAGTAGATTTGCCCTCATCTTCCAGACAGTGGAAAACAAGGACAAAGACACTGGTGTCCTTGTTATGTATTAAAAAGGAAATGGTAGGTCTAAAAAAGATTCTGAAGGCTTTAATTCCTCTGATGATGATTTAATACTTTTAAAGATGATCAAATGCTACAATCATACAGTTTTGCTTTAAAATATTATATATTTTTTTAAAAAGTTGTCTACCTCTACGTAGAAGAAAAAAAAGTGAGGCCCCCTGAATATACAAGCTCAGTACTGATCAATTTGACTTATTGCCTCTCAGTGCAACAACACGCTGGAGAAGCCGATATAACCTAAAAATAACGAATAACAATTTGATTACAAAAGTGTTTATTTTATTAAGACAAACTATAGAAGAACAATTCTATACAACACTGCAAGGTGTCCATTCAGAAACGCCTTTGAACTGTTCATTCTTTAAACGACTCCACTGGACTCGAGCGTCACATTTACACCGAGCATGAAAAAGCATCTTTTCCAAAAGCCGTGAACAGCGACCGTCGTTCAACAAAACATGCGCGGCTCAACAAATGTGGAATGTGTGTTTATCAGTATTTATTGAAAACATTTGCAATAATTCAGTTCATCACAGGTTCACAAAATGATATAGGAGTAAAACTGATAGTCACTCTCAAAATGTAAATACAAAACGCCAGAACACGTTATTGTCGTGGACCAAAACAAATGTGTAATCGCTACACAGCCAAGAAAACATCTGCATGAAGTAGATTTTGATACTGAACCCACAGTATCGATGTCCAATGTGTTGCATTTACTTGCTTGTCATACTACTCATCAGTCCATCCACGCCTCCTCAGTGGGAGCAGTACTTTGCCCCACACACACTGCACTGTGTGGTTGTAATAATTAGAACGATGTAGGGCGGCGAGGACATAATGGTTCGAAAGAGCTCAGTGAATATTGTGCTCTAAAGCAAAACAGAATCCATTCAAGGACCAGAAACTTTACATCAAGTAAAATTTCTAAAATCATAAACATTTATCCAACAGGCCTATTTCACAGCCGCCATTTGACTTAAAATTGCAGCTAAAGAGACACAAAGCTCTAATAATGTGTTTAGATCAGTGACACTTGTGTCTCCCTGCTGTCAAATAGACATAACGCATAATCCCAGGGTGGTGGCTTCTGGTTAAACTGACTTTGACACTCGTATCAAATTTGCACTTCTCTCATTATCTACATCTCTTCTGTTCATTTTGTGTGAATTTAATTACAGAATACTAAAAGGAAGGTTAGTTGCTTCCAGCTGAAGGCGTTACCTAAACCTGACAAAATTCATTTAAATGTTTCTCGCAGATAAATGGCTGGATACACAATTCCAAGTCATTTCCAAAGAATAAGGAATCTACGGAGTAAATCAGGCTGTTTTCCAGCGACCAGGCGATATATAAAGTTTTGAGGAAATATTTGACCCAACAAAACGTCTCTGCTAAGGGGTATTACTGTGAATGGGGCTTCAGTTCGTGTCTGCTACTACTGCACTTCTCACTCACGTCACATTATGGTGCAATACCTCACAAAATCTGCTCAGACTAACATTTTGAATTCACTTTGTTACCACTACTGTGTGTTTCTTTACTGCTAAAGAATGGCGTGCTCACTTCCCTCATTTCACATTAAGGCAACATTTTAGTGTGCTCTAAGCTGAAGTAGTGATCTGCTAAATAGTGGCATGCCTGATATTCACAGCTCATTAAACCATTGAGGAAATGAAGACACCCAACAGCCTTTTTGTGCCTTGAAATTTCCTGGGAAGTTTGTGTGGAAATGTAGCTTAATAAGAGGATTACAAGGACCCCAGAGTGGAAAAACGTGACGGGCACAGAACATCGATGACCATCAAAATGTATTTTGATTTAAAATCATTACACCTGGCCTCTAGCGTGCTGCAAATAATGCTGATAAAGGTCCGAAATGGCAGGGTAGGAACTTCCACACACAGCACAGCTCACCCCATCTGAAGGCCTTTCATTTGACATGCTGACATTCTGAGTCACGTGTTTCTTCACAGTTCTTAAAGGAGTGATGGGTTTTCCAAGTCCATTTTTACCTACACCGTCACAGCCGGCCGCTTTATCTTGGACTACATTTGTCCTGCTGGGATGCTCAGCAGAATTACCCAAATCAGTACCCTGGCTTTGAACACAGGAAATCACAGCGGGCACTACATTTGATTCATGAAAAACTGGGTCTGGATATTTAGATAAGGGAACTGAGAGAGAGCTAATTGCCTCAGAAGCTTGGCGTAATGTTTCTATGCCGTTATTGGCAGGAGGGTTTAGTGTTTTCTTGGTTGACGGTGCATTGCGATCATCTACGGATAAATCAAAATCGGAGTCCTTGCGTACGTCTTGCGCTGAGAAATGGCAGAGCTGGTGACTAAAGAGCAGGTCTAGAGTTTTAAAGCTGCACCTGCAGCGCTCACACTGATAAGGCAGAAACACTTTCTTGGGCCGGACTTGAACCCACTGGAACTCCGGGTGCTCACTCATGTGTTTTTTGTAAGGCTCTACAAACCGAAAACCTTGCCCGCACTGGGGACAAGTGAAGCGGCCGTGCCTGTGACGATGAATTCTCTGATGGTGCCACAGTTTTTTCCAGCTTCCTAGTATTTTGCCACAGCAGGCACAGGTGTAACTTTGACCTGGGGCGTGGGTGAGCATGTGGGCTCTGAGCCTGCCCATGTGCCTGAAGAGTCGCCCACAGTTTGGGCACAGATATCTCCTGGGATCAGATCTGTTGTCTACTTTGTTCAGCTTTGACACTAGGTGTGAGAGATCGTGAGCTGGTATGACTGTGGACTGGAAGGGTTTTTTCAAGTTGGAGCGTTTCTTGCGGATGATTTGTGGCCGTTTCTTTTGCGTTTCACAATTGGCAGCTGCCACCAGAGCTGAATTGTGCGCCGACGAACACCTGAGTGCAGGCACTGTGTACTGAATTAATGACACCGTCTCCTCCTCCTTAATCGCAGCGCCAGAGGCATTTTTTTCCACGCTGCACTGACTGCGATGGGCGTTAAATTCAGACAGCACACCGAACAGCTTGTCGCAGTACAAGCAGCGATACAGCTTTGCGCCGGTGTGCTCTCGCATGTGGCTGTTGAACTCCTGCAAATGGTCAAAAATATTCTTGCAGATGTGGCACGTGTACGTGAGCGAAGGCTTTGGGCGTCTGTGCGGTTGCGCATCGCCATCGCTTCCTAGCGGTCTACATGTGTGATTTTTTGCATTGCTATAGTGAGTAAATGATTTTTCACAATGGGTGCAGTTGTATCGCTTCACAGACCAATGCGTGAGCTCGTGAACACGGAGGAAATAGGCCTGCCCGAAAGCTTTGCCGCATATGTCGCACTTATAAGGCTTCTCTCCTGTGTGGACTCGGACGTGTCTTATGAGCGCCGACTGAAATGGGAATGATTTGCCACAGTACTGGCAGACTTTCTTCTCTCTTTTTTCCACCGCTCTTTGCAGTTCCTTGCCGCCTTCCTCTGCTGGCTCTCTGCTCTGTTCCTCAGCCTTGCTGTTCATACACTCCTCGTCCAGCTCGTGTGTGTGCGTTTCCATATGCGAAGCGTACTCAGAGCAAGAGAATTTAATCTTGCAATATGGGCACTTCTGATAGATGTTGCTCTTTCTGTGCGTCTTGAGATGAAGATTTAAGTTAGAGTTTTTGCTAAAACCTTTGCCGCACTCTGAGCACTTGAACGGCCTCTCTCCTGTATGAATGCGCTGATGGATGACGAACTGAGACAGAAACTTAAAAGTACGACCACAGTAACCACATTTCAACAGGGTTTTACTCCCCTTTTTAGTATAGATGACATTTTCGCCAGCACTGGCGTTAGCTTCCTTTTCCTCATCACTGCAGTTTGTTTTTGGTTGGGTGTCACCACCTGCTTCATGGTTCTCTACAAGATGCTCTCGTGGTAATAAAACCTTGTTAACCATCCTCCTCCTCTTACCCCCTCTCTTGCGTCGAAAAACAACATTTGAAACCTCAGATTTAACTACGGGGGTGGTGCTGTGCTGGGAAGAATTGGGGTTATTTGACCTGGGCGCAGGTTGTAAATGCTCCAGCTCTAGCTCTACATTCTCAGCCTTCACAGCAGACGGGGTCCCAACAGATGTCTGGGTTTGTTCAGGCGGAGTCAGGGTATCTGTGCTAGAGGGCTTTGCCTTTGGCAGCTCTGCATTTGCTGGAGACTCTGAGACGTCTGGTGTTTCTGATGGTGACTCCTCGCTGCCATTTATGTCCAATGACTGCGTTACTTTCGGATTATTAGTCTGGGCTGGGTTTGGAAAATCTGATTCTTTCAAGCTGTCTGAAGGAATCACTTCAGTCTCGGGCTGGGAATTCACCTCTGCTTCTGGTGATGCAGCTTTGTCTTGTTGCTTCTCCTGCTCTAGACCTTCCCCAGAATGCAGTGGGAGCTGATCATCCCTCACATCTGAACCAGTCTCACGTGCGTCAGTGTCCACCTGTTTTTCTGTCTCTGTGCTTTTTCCGCAGTCAGTGCTCGACGCCGGCAGGGCCTCCTGGGATTCGTCCGGGTTGGAAACGTTTGCTGAAAGTTGCTGATCCATTTGCAACTTAGTCCTTCGTCTCTTCACACCTTTAGATGTGGAAATGTACGATGTACCTTTGGATGTACAAGTGCTTTCTGTAATCCCCGCTTCAGTTTGCTTTAGCTCCTTCTGGCTACGAGATTCCAACCTATCAGCCTGCATCAAAGGAGGTTGCTCCCCTCTACTCCTCAGTATCCGTGCAGGACTGCTAATATTATTACCATGAGGAACAGGAGCAGGCTTAGAAACCTGGCTTTGAAAAGCTGCCATTTCTGATTTTCTAGGCCTTCCTGGCCTTCTTTTTGGCAGCAACGGCGCAGCACCTTGTACGTTATTATCCTGGACAGGCTGAGGAGCCGGCATCTCATTGTGAGCTGAAGTATTTATTAATTTACTATCCACAGCGTTAGGCAAATCATCACTGTTGTGGTTTTCCACACATGCTGGCAAAGGTATGGTGGTGCTAACCTCCTTATGCTGAACAGCATCTGCAGCATCTGGACCTCTTTTGTCTTCATTCGGGGCTGATTTGATTTTACGAGGTCTCCCACGTTTCCTGTGGATCTTCACGGGCTTTCCTTGGCTGTCTGTTGTAGAGCTGCACACGCTGGCAGGGAGATTTTGAGATTTTGCTTCCACCCCTGCCTGCGAGGGCACTGGCTCACCGCGCTGACAGTTTCTCTCGCCGGCTCTTTCAGAGCTGACATGACCATCAGACTCCCTGCTCCCAGGCTGTTTCGGTGCCGTCCCTTTCATATCGTCTCCCCACCTGGTGTCCACGTCTCCCTCACTGCATGTCTTACCTTTGGGTATCTGTGGCAGTAAAAAGAAGATTGACCAATGAACGCTTTGATTTTTGTTGCACAAGTCATTTGGAAAAGCATGTTTATTAAAGAAGGAAGGAGTAAACACATGAACTGGGTAATCATTTGCACATTTGAAAAACTACAGAGAGATATTTGCACAAATAAATCTACCAAAATGGGTTCAAATGGGAAAACTAAGCGTGCATATTCACTTGTGCACAGCCGCATGACTTCATAACACATCAGACTGCGATCTTCATTAGTGCAGATTTAAATGACGCTGTATACTGCAATAATCAGCACAAGCTCATCCACTTGTCTTTCTCACTGGCTACCTGCTTGCAGTCCGAAGAAGCATGATTGGAACTGCGAGGTTGAGGTGCCACAGAAGTTAACTCAGAGACTGTATTTTGGTCACTGCTTCCTCTGCTGAAGGACATTTTACTCCCCATGTCAAGAGTCTGTGGATTAAACAGCGACAAGGAGGTTGTAAAACGAGCCGCGACGCGTAAACGCAAAAACGCTTCGGGCTGGGGAGTAATTATTCCCAGAATGACAAATCGAAAATTACTAATAAACTGCATGCCATGCCCATTTCTAGTGATAGGTTTAAAGTGGATGGTTGAACTGTGATCATCTCATGCACCCATTGACTCTATTTTTACAGACAGGTGTGCTAAAATGCAAATTTATACTGGAGAAGTCTAGAGTAAGCCATAACTGGATCACACACAGTCAGATTTAAGCTCAATGAGCATATACTGCTTTGCAAAACTTCAAGTTTTCCCACAAAAAGATGAGCAACCTTTTAAAATGATCTAAACCCACTGGGAAAGAAGCAGAGTTTGCAACTAGTTTTACAGAGAACTGCTGCGTTTCATAACCGCGTGACTTGAAAATACCCCTACACTTCCAGAGGGAAATCTACCATTTCTTCTACAACAGTTATGTAAAAGTTAGTCAGAAGCAGGACATGGACTGCCAATTTAAAACAAACAAACAAACAAACAAACAAAAAACAATCCAAAAACCATATAGCATCTTATAAATAATGATGCATCATTGCACACCTGCTTGCAAGCTATTTGGAATGAGCTCCCTAATAGGCACCTTTAGCGTTACCATAACAATCTGATGTTATAGCATCAATAACAATACTCTGTATGACAATATGTAAAGCTGCTCACATCATATTTCACCAACAGTTTAAAGCGACCCTGACCCGCAGAAACACAAACACTATCCAGGGCTCAAAGTAGATTCGCTGCAGTCTGTAAAACACAGGGCATGTGCATTAGATGTAACAGAATAAATCCAGCCTAGCTTGACAAGATGTGAATGGTTGCTATTGTTATCCTGCCTTTCATCTCCACTGCAGGGACACTTCATCTGATGGAGACTTTGTGATGCTCACGAGCTGCTGACTCCCACGTAAACCCCCTCTCAGACACAGCCGTGTCCCACTGGCTCACTTCTATAATGAATTACAGCATTTATAGATTTGAAAAGAAACCAAGCTACCAGTTATCATTCAAAGCTACCAAAGCCGTGACTAACAACGTAAGTTAGGCGTTATCGTGTGCTAGGCCACATCGCTAGCTCCGATAATTTAACATCACAGGCCACACGAACCTTAAGCGTTAATCGCTACGCCAGCTCACACAACTTTCTTTACAGCTAGTAACGCATGTGTCGTTCATCTGTGATGGGTGATAGTAAACACAAAGTGCTTGCCTGCGTGGGAGAGAGTCAGAACTGGTTTCTGCGTAGCCATGCGCTGACCGCCGCTCAAACTAGAACTAGCTAGCACTGGCTAACTCAAATCTGACACTAGAGCTGTGGCTACAGGCATTTTAGACGCCTTTTTCTTTACAAGGGTGAACTGATCTAAGAGCTGAGCTGTTAATGTGGGCCTCGCTTTCTCTTCTTTTCTGAGCAGTTTGCAGAAGTGAATCAGTCGGTATCCACACACAAAGCAACCCGAAAAAAACTGTTAATTAAGCCGAGCGCACAGAACGGATCGTTTGAGTGCTGTGGGAAATTTCGGAACTCCTCATGGGGAGAAACTTTCAAAATTGTAATCAGGACACGCGCACACAAAAAAGACGGTTTATTTCTGTTTGTCAATATGTGGGTGTTGGTGAGACACTTAGAAATATTAAAAACAAGAAGTGTGGAAAGCGAAAAGGCAGACATTCACCTGGCAATTAGCAGGAACGTAAGTGTACCCAACTCCTACTCCTTCTGCCGTTTTAAGTTTTCGTACTGAGTCCGTATCAGATATACAAGCAGCAGGTATTTCCATGTAAAGCCAGTTTGACATATGTTGTCTTAAAGCGGGGGATTTAAATTGACGCTTCAATTAAATACAGACAACAACCGCATGCAACACCGCGTGAACACCGCATGCGCGCTTTTGGGGCATCTTTGATTTTTAGGGTATGGACGTTACTTCATCATCAATGGACGCACGACGTCGCTTTGTTTGTGCTTTGAAACGGCTCCCTCTGCTGGAGAAACACTAATGTCAAAACAGCAAATCAGAGAGTGGAGGCTTGATAAAAAATAACGTTATTAAAACTAATAAATGAACAACTAATAAACTATTAATATACCTAATTTTAGGTAGTATGCTTAAAACTTTCTATAATCTTATTTTTCACATTTGTCACGTATTTGCTTGTATTTGATGTACTTTGCAAAACATTATCAGCACATATATATATATATATATGGTTCACATGCATGTTAATATAAAGCTTCATGAACACAAAATACAGAGTTTGAAAATATATTTTAATACATTATATATTGTATTCTTAAAAGTCTCAACAAGGGTGGTATGAACACACTGGGCCGTCTGGCCAATCCCCACAGCTTCACAACACATTCTGATCATACGAAAAACGATTAAAAACAGAACAAAAACTAAAACACAGTGCCGGTTAGGGCCCCAAACACGGTTTAGTCCCCATGGACGTACTTTTTAAAAAACAAAAATAATAAACTGGATTTTACATCTTCCGATCCCACTACAGGGGCACCACCTTCATAGAATAGAGAATAGAATAGAAGATACTTTGATCCCCTAAGGGAAATTCTTGAAAAAACTCATATTTTTAGAATTTCAAAATGCATTGACAAAAGAAATCGAGGCGAATTAAAAATGCATCTTTATTATCACTACCCTCTATATCTTAAAACAGGCTTGAGCAAACCAGGAAGCATCGTGCTCCTGTGCAGTGAATTGAGCAGATGCCTTTCAACCAGGATGTTGCCGTCTCTGCACTTGGTCCATATTTAACATGAAGTGTGACATGCAGACTAGATGTGCCTCATGAGTTTTGTCAAGTCTTGATTGGTACGGATGACGTTACTTGGTAAATCATCTCAGCAGGTTTGTCTGGTCCGTCTTCAACAATGTAACAGTCATCATCACTATCTACTCCCGTGTTCCCGTTGGCAGGCCCTTTTTCCAAGTTCACAGTCAGGATTTGGCTCTTCTTAACATTACCAGAAGGTAGGATGCTGTATTTCCTCTTGTCATTTACCTGAGTAGGAACTGGGCTTGCCACTGGCATCATCTTTTTGTACTGGTGCCTGCCACCTCGCACGTTTTGGGCCATAAACTCCTGTGCTTTGACGCACTTGTGCCTCTGAAGGAGTTGAGCAGTTTCAAAAGAAATACGACAGACTCTGCATGGGAAGCCACTTGATGCAGAAGACACCCCTGCATAGTTTGTGGGCATCTTTAACTGCAAACTAGGACTTGAAAAGGGCACACCGATGTTGGGTTTGGATGCACTCTTAAACTGGAATAATGGAGTGACACGTACCCCCTGATTGGTAATACAAGGGACACTCTGAATTTTCAAGATGGAAGTGGGGCGAGGTGCACCAAGATTCTGGTTTGTCACCTGCAGAGAGGAAGTAGTCATAAGGCCCAGGGTGCTCAGATTCTTTGCCCGACTTGTCACGTTCATAGTCTTGTAACCAAGTGGCTTTGCTGTGATTAGCCTGAATTTGGATGCGCTGCTTGGCGAGTTACATGCATGGAAGCGAGGCACTATCTTTTTGCTGGAGAGCAGCAGCCCACATCCTATACAGCCTGAAATTCTGTCAGCAACATGAGAGTTGTAGTGGGAGATGAGTAAGATCTTTGAGAAAAAACACTGCCCACACTTAGCACAAGTGTATGGCTTTTTCTTGTTAAACTTGCGCAGTGTTTGCAACATCACAACTGGCTGATAAAGCATCCAGAGATCCACTGTTGGTGCACCAACATCTGCAAAAATATTCTGCATGTCTTTTGCTGAGGATGTGGGGTTTAGGAGCAAAGATGCTTGTGACATTGAGGGGTACAACTCAGGCACTTGTGAAATTTGTGCAGGCTGCACGGGAAGCTGCGACACACACACCGACGCACTGGGTACCTGCAGCACAGGTGTCACCGGCAAAGAAACTGGGGGTGCGCTGGCCTTTGTCCAAGCATTGGTGGTCACTGTATTCCAGATTACCTCACCCTTCTGTAACCTTTTAAGTTTCTCGTCCTCCTCTATGCACTTCTCTATCCTGCGTTTCCGTATGGTTTCGTGATCCAGCACTTGGTGCCCCGGCTCGTGTGTAGTGCTGTGCTCCTGCATGTGCTTGTATTCGGTAAACTCGGTCCCACAGGAGCAGATGAAACTCGCGGATGAACACACATGCTCCTCCAGGCATTTCCTGTTCACGAATATCTGCTCACAGCTGAAGCAAAACTGCCCTCCGTTCATCAGGTCTGTGACCAAGTTGTAATCCAGGGCGTTTTGCCTTCCTGTCTCCATCCTCAGACTGGGCATGAGTGTGTTCACTGCTAACGGGAAGCCTGCTGGTCCTGGTAGAAAAAGCAAGATTGAGCATTAATATAAAGCAGTGTACGTAGCATCACTTTTAGCTTCTTTTTACATGTTTAAAATATAGAAAAGTCAAAACTTCTGAGCTTTACACAATTACTAGCAAATAACTCCAACTGTGAAAGGTAAACCAAATTAGGCGGTGAATTATTCACAAAAATGCACTGTACACGCGAGATATCTGGAAGGTAAAGCACCTTAGCTACCAACGTTGTAAAATTAATAACGTTTTATTTATTTTTTAATCTAACGCGCGCTTCCTTTGCTACACGCCTAGCATGCTAGCGTTAGCCTCGGCTATGACATACAACAACATTAGCTTATCCTAACATGAAAACGAAACCGCTGCCCCCACAATACTAAGCCACTACCTTGGAAACGCTGCAAACTGTTCGTCTGGTGTCGTTTTGCGATACATTAACAAATGGGCTGAGTCGCCGGTATGTAGCACAAGTAGGTAGCAGTTAGCCTGTCAACCACACCGAAAAAACAAGAGGGAAGAAGAAAAAACAGAAAAGAAATCGTCATCTTCTTCTCTTAAACATCACACTGCGTTATGTTGCACTAGCGCCACCAACTGGGATTCTTAAGGCATTCACCGAGTCTAACAATAAATATCAGGAAAATCAGAGGTTTTATTTTTATAAATAAAAAGTTAGTAGTTTGTCTCAAGTTTCCCAACACCTACACACATTAAGTGATATATGTAACTATATCAGAATAATATAAATACATAGTGATTTTCTTTTTTTATAAGAGATCTTTAACTTTGTACAATACTGAAGTAGATTTAGACATTTAGGTTTAGATCCACTTTCTATGCAATTTCCAATTTCATTTCGGATAAACTAAGTTCTTAGTTATTGCTTCGTCAAGTAGTTTCATTTATTTAAAATTTTCTATGCTGATTTAATGTGCCATTTCTGAATATTACACATTTTGTTTTTGATGAAGAGACATTTTGTTCAAATCAAACTATTTTTTAACAACAAAGGATCATAAGTAAAATGGTAAATGGACTGATTCTTATATAGCACTTTTCTACTAGTACTCAAAGCGCTCTATACAACACCCACATTCACCCAATCACGCGCATTCATACAAGCACTATTTTTAAAGTGCACTTTAAATCTAATACATTCATACACATTCATACTCCGAATGCATCGGAGAGCTTGGGGTTAATATCTTGCCCAAGGATATTTGGCATGCAGACTGGGGGAGCCAGGGATCGAACCACCAACCTTCCGATCAGTAGATGACCTGCTCTACCACCTGAGCTACCCCAATAAGTCAAAGCTTTACTCCATTCATGTTTCAGTATCTTTTCCATTCTTTCACCATAACATTGCTAATATTTCTTTCTGCTCATCTTTGATTTTTCTAAGAAAACCCAACCCCCAACCCTTTCATATAATCTTTCTTTCAACTTTTGCTTAACTGTGGCACTTATGTATGGACACATTAAGCCCTAAACTACTGTATGACTTTTTTTTTTCCCCCAGAAAACCATTCTTAAAATTAATCAGTAACAACTAAAAACAACTTGGTCAAGATAAACAGCTTTGGGCTCCGTGAATAACTCTGGTTATTATTCACAATTTGGTTGTTGGGAGTATTTCACAAATCTAAGTCTTGATTTCTGCTGCAACATTTGAACGGTAAGGTTAGAAAAAGTATAAACCACATGAAAGCGTGGATACATTCTGCTTTATAGGTGGTGTGAGGAAGAGTTTCCTGACATACTTTGGACCCATTAGTATCAACTGAACATCATTTAAACACCAAAGCCTACCTGTTGTTTCTGACCATGTCCAACCCTGGATGACCACAGTGTACCCATCTTCTGATGTCTGCTTCTAGCAGAATAACACGTTACAAAGTTTAAATGATATGAAACTGGTTTCTTGAACATAACACTGAGTCTACCGGACTCAAATGATCTCCACAGTCACAAAATCTCAATCCAACAGAGCACCTTTGGGATGCGTTGCAACAGGAGATTCACATCATGGATGTGCAGCAGAAAACTGCATCACAACAGTTGCTGCAGCAACTGTGATACGATCATGTCAACGTGGACCAAAATCTCTGAGGAATGTTTGCGGCACCTTGTTGAGTCTATGAGACAAAGGAATTAAAGCAGTTCTGAAAGCAAAAATGGCTTCACCAAAAGTACTTAATAAAGTGTCTGGCGAGTGTGCGGAAAGTCCCTTTATCCATGTCACTATCTCAGTGAGACCTGAACATTCCCAACAATCAAATGTCGACAAGTTCAATCCAGCCTAAGTGAGTCTTACACAAACAAGTTAACACAAATATTATTAAACCGTCCCACAGAAAGCACAGTGTGAGAGTTTTACTTAAACTAACACCTATTATTGCTAATCTACTTTTGCAGTTGCTGCAGTTTAGGTCAGTGAATTTTAGATAAAGAAAAACAAAGAAAAACACTGATTTACAATATTCAATCCAGACCTTGGAAATGGCAGCAGACTCAGTGCCACTTGCTCTAAAAGTTTGCCTTGGACACACAGATAGTGAGCACGTCTGATTCTGCTGATCAGGGTCATTTGATAGTTAAAATCTCCTCAAGTAGGGATTAAAGGAACCGCTAGAAATCCCGTTAGTACGGCTTTTGAGCACTGTGCACTCAAGTGTAGATTAAAGCATTTTTAATTTTAGTACACACCCATATCTACATTTTATTTGACTATTAACCATGTTGATTTATTCTGATTATCATTATACCACAAAAACTTTAATATGCCCTGTTCAGACGGCAGCCTAGAGTTCACTTAATTGTGGTTGGATTGGCCCCCTCCTTTTTTTTTTTTGTGGGTTTTTTTTTTTTAAAAAAAGCTGTAA
>VURO01002121.1:9094-43353 GCA_015108175.1 Pelvicachromis taeniatus
CTTGATATGGATATTTTAAGCAGAAGTAGTTTTAAAAGACTGACTCATTTAAAGTGGAAAAAAATATTAATGTATAACATTTTAGAGCACTTTTTGGGCGAGGCCATCTCATGGCCTCGCGGTTCTGGAAAGGATGGATTTTTGAGGTTCTACCAAGGGTTAATATTGATAGGGTAAACATCACAGCAGTTTGGAGAGAGTGACTATATTTAGTGTTTGCTGAGTGAGATGTTATTGTTGTGAAATTAGAGTGGTGGTTCCCTGATCATTTAGCAGCAGTCTGCAGATAGAGCTGAACTAAAGGAGGACTCGAATATGCTCATGCTACAGTATTGTTTGGCCTGTTGGCGCTTTTGGCTGTGGAATGAAAACAATATAATGCTTTTAAAAAGTGTTATGGGTACATAAATGTTTTTTCTTTCTTTCTTTCTTTCTTTCTTTCTTTTTTGGGGGGGGGTTAATCTCATTGGTAGGTAGTTGCTATAGGTAGTTGACATAATGATGTCATGATATGTGTCTTTCAGCTTTTGTAGATCTAAATGATTTGTTGTCATAAAATTAAAACGATAGTATGCTTGGTTGCCAGGCAACTTGAAAGCATTATAATATATCGTGCATAACTGAAGTTTTGTGGATATGAATTGGATGTAATTGTAGTGAAGTGAAATCATATGATGCTTTTATGAGGTGTAATATATGTGTTATTGTAAGATAATAATGAAGTTCAGTAAGTAGATCATAAGTCCTCATAATCGGGTTGATTCCAAACAATATTTGGAATATGGTCTTTCTTTCTTTTTTAGCCTCTTAAGACCAGACTAAGAACTACAATAATGCTTGCTTTCACCTCCTTTTACTGATTTACTTATTTCCTTTGATCTTTAAGGCGTCAAAGACGGCAGAAAACGCAAGTGGACAGCCGACCGAGGACACAGAAGCCGCAGAATGAAAACTGCCTTTCCACACATGCAAGACTCCAAAGAAAAGCAAGAGAAAACATGACAAACTTCCCTGAACTCGCTGCCCATTCTCAACTCAGTATAGTTGATTAAACTGATCAATTCATAAGAGCATTGACATCAGTTGAATATTTGACATTCCTGTGTGAATTATGAACCCTTTACTGCATTCATAAACAGGGTTGCAGCACTGAGGAGCCTACAGAATCTTTGCAGATGGCTTCAGTAAATTTGTTTCTGAATGTTAATTTCTCTTTTAAATTTATAGATATATTGGTCCTTTTTACACTTGTATTGTTGGCAGCTGAAAACTTTTTTTTATTTTTTTAGTAGGCTGGGGCTTACAAGTGGGCATTAATGGGAGTTAACTGGCCTAAGGTTTGTGAATTATACCAACAGAAACTTGCATCATATTTGTTTAAGGCGTCATATCATTGAAGTCTGCTATTGTGTGGAATTTGCCACATTTCTCTTTGGCAACAAAGTAATTTCAGGAGACTTAAAACTGATTATATGTGTAAACAGACTTTTAATTGATGTGGAAATCCAGAGGTTTGATCTGCCACCTTTAAAACTCACTTTAAGTGCAAACTTTTCATCCACTTGATTATTAAGACATTTCTTAACCACGCTGTGCAGTAAAGGGTTAAATTATAATTTTGTCTCTCTCATTAATTATTACAATCTACAAATGATCTGATTGCAGGACCTGCGAAACACAGACATGCTTACAAATTGGTTTTTACTTAGATTTTATGTATTGGAGGTTTATTCTTCTATAATCATGACCTGAGTACATTTTTCGCTGAAGTTACGATGTTTTACCTACACTAGATTTTTAAAAGCAATAACAGAATTAGCAGAAGAGCAAATATTTTTAAGTATACAGGCGACAAAGTTGTAATCAGCTTGACCTAAGGGAACAAACTGCTACATTTACTGCCATCCCCTTGAATTTTATGAAAAGAGAGAACTCTATTAATGTATGTTCCAGTTTAACAATAAGAAAAGGAAAAAAAAGAACTTTTCTATCAGTGACGACTGTGATTTGCTTTTACTACATCATTTGTCTCATGAAGCATGACAGCTAAAGCCCATCAGGTTTTAGGTAAACTCTTCTGGGTGTCTTCAGAGGAGTTGGACCATACAGATCATTTGATTTTTTGAGATCTGGGATAATGTTGGGCCAGATTTGTCAACAGGTGAATATGTTGGAAAACAAAAAATCCTGCTTTGTAGCTCCGTCGGTGGGCAATGGACCTTTACATCTATGAAATAAAAAAAACATTTTCATACACTTCTGTTTTTCCTAATTTCTTCAGAACAGTGCTGTTTTATATCTAGTCTGAAGTATCGAGGTCATCTGTGTCAAAAAGCTATGAAGCAACAATATTAGCAGAAACTAAACACAAACTGTTCAAGAATCCTGTTTGAGATTGAGTTTTGTATCACGACCTATTCTGCTGGAAGCAGGCATCAGAAGATGGATAAAGGATAGATACAGTCAAAAACAATACTCAAGTAGGCTGTGGTATTTAAACAATGCTCTGCTGACACTGAGGAGCCTGAAGTGTGCCAAGAAAATATCCATTACACCACCGGCAGCCTGAGCTGCTGATACAAGACGGAATGAAGATGAGCTTTTGTGTTGTATATGCCAAATACTGACCCTACCATCAGAAATCGACAACCATCAGATCAGATGATGATGTTTCAATGTGATGATTTTAACATTTGGTGAGTCTCTGCAAATTGTAACCTCGGTTTCCAGTTCTTAGTTCACATGAGCGGGACTAAGTGTAGTTCTGCTGCTGTAGCTCATCTGCTTGACGGTTTGATCCTTCAGCAGACCTTAATCATAATAAGTATTTATTTGAGTTACTATTTCCTTCCCGTCAGCTTGAAGCAGTCTGGCCATTCTCCCCTGACCTCTGACATTAACAAAGAATGTTCTCCCAGACAACTGCTGCTCATTGGATATTTTCTCTTTTTTTTGACCATTCCAGATGATTGTGTGGGAAAATTTCAGTAATTCAGCAGTTTCTTAAATACTCTAGCACCGCCTGTCTAGCACCAACAACTATGTTCAAAGTCACTTAAATGACCTTTATTTAACTCATATTAATCTTAAGTTTAAATTGGTTTGATTTAGAAACACACACATACTGGTTATTACATTAATTTTTTAAACACTTTCAAAGTAATCAGGTATCAGAATTTGTTATATATATATAAAAAAATATATATATATGCCCGGGGAGCAGTGCGTAGAGACGGTACCTTCCTCCAGGGTACCTCAGGGTAGTCGGTCGGTGTACTTGAACCGCCGATACATCGATTTGACCAGTTGGACTACATTTCCCATTGAGCTGTGGCGCTTCAGCTGTCCCCTGAACATGACGTCGCGGCACGTTTAAAACCCGCTCGTTTTCTTCGTCACATCCTCTTTCCGTTGCTCTTCTCGCTTTGAGGTATGTTGAATCGCTTCCCCGCTAAAAGGATCCAATTTAATCTGTTAATTTAACCCATCATCCGCTCTTACTGATCACTAATTGTTGTCATTTTCACAGAAACCTCTCCACACGATGAGAGCCAAGGTGAGATGACAAACCAATATCGGTATTTTATCTGTTTGTATCCTCTTCCCGCGCTAGCTAATGCTGCTAGCTCCTTCCTTGAGATGTCCATGTTTATATAATTAAACTTGCTACAGCTTCTTAAAACAATAGAATTTGATAACAGGGCATTAGACACATGCAGTATAAATGCTATTGCTACTAGAAGCTTTGCTTTGGTGCTCGCTGTAATTTTGGCACCGTAGCTCGCTGAGCCCAGGCAGCCATGCGTGTTTGAAAACTGAGCTCTGCAGGGTGACAAACACCACTGTGAAGTGCTTTTTGGTACAGCCATGTACTGCATGTGTTGAGTCCCTGTAACAATCTGCATTAACAGTAAGCATGCTGTCCAAGTAGTGGCGCAAACGTGGTGTTCATGTGCTCTTAATAACTCGGTTTTTTGTTTTTTTTTGTTTTTCCCCAGTGGAGGAAGAAGCGTATGCGCAGGTAAGCCTCACGATAAATTTAGAAAAATGTCTTTTGTCAGCCCTCCAATTCCAACTGCTTAAATTTAGGCTAAACAACACAATTGCTTAGACGTGGGAAAACTTGTAGATTTATGAGTAAACAAGTTTTTTTTTTTTTTTTAATGTAATTGAGATAATTGCGCTTTAAATTTAATGTTATTTTTAAACACAAGGCAAGTAAATGGTTCCACAACCATAAGTTGTATTTGAAATGAGAAGTTTGATTATTTATGTGATCAGGGTTAGCACTTTTCAGGTGTATCCCTGTTCAAACTTTGACAATTGTTTGCCCCCATGCTCATCAATCTGCAGATTAGATGCAGAGCAAATTATAGAAAAGAATAATCCTTTAATTGTCCCACAGGGGGAAATTCGGTTGTACCAGCAGCAAGAGACACATACACTAACAGAACAAGACACAGAACAGAAACACACATATTTACAGAATGTAACAGAGAAAAAGATAATGTGCAAAAATTCTAAATTCCATCCTAGTTATTTTCAGCTGTGTATTCAAGGGAGGAATATTTGATCTTGAATTTACTTTATTGGGTTCCTTTGTGGCTCACATTTCTCTCTTGTTGGAGATAAACATACATTTTCATAAGTCCTCACGCTATTGAACGTTATCCTAACAGCTGCTGTTTATTTCCAACAGGCTGAAGCGTAAAAGGAGAAAGATGAGGCAGAGGTCAAAGTAAGCCCCTCCTCCTCCCTGCCAGCTGTTATCACATCTGAGCCTCTCCAGGTGACTGACGCATGCGGACGAAGGGGGATTGCTCGGCGGTTCCATCAACGAAATTAAAGGCCTAAAACCCCCTGATTTCAGATGACCACGCTTCTCATGGAGCCCGCTGTGACTGTCTGACTGGAAGAAGTGAAGATGCTGGACAACATCACGACTGCAGCTGCTTTGTTCATGGACCATAATGCATCTTGTTTCTGTACAATTGTTTGTGGTGTTTTGAACAATAAATGAACACTGTTAAATTACCACCAGTTTAAACCTCTTTATTTGTTATAAAAAGTGTAGGTTGAAATGCATTGCACAGTTTGTAGGTGTTATCATAGCTGTCCATTGTGTGAAGTGATGGGTAACTGCATACAGGGAGCTTTACATGTTACTGTTAGCTGCTAGGTCTTCAGACCGTAAACATTTTCTGATAGAAGCAATTGGAGGCAAATATAAATGCAGGTGATTTATTCCAAGTATCTTTTTGGAAAAACTGCGTTTGATCTCAAATCAAAAAGGATTAAAAATAAAGTCCTTCAGTTAGGGAGACAAATTTCAATGCATGTCGTGTTTAAAGTAAAGTTCATGATTGACTTTGGTGTGAACTATTAAAGGTCAGCTGTGACACAATCCTGGTAACAGCATTTTTAGTTTAGTCAACTTGTAACTATCTTGCTAATGAAATGCTGCTGTATAGGACAATCTCAAAACAACAGTCATTCCATTATATTTTTCATCTCTATTTTCAACCGTTGTGGTTCTTTGTTTTAATTCCAATGACTTAATGCAAAACCTGCTACATAGTTGCTCATTAGAAATAAACTTGCATCCTATGTATGAATGAATTCATTCAAATTTCTAAACAAAGCTCAAAAGATCAAGTATCGACATACTATTAAAGTTCATAAACTTTCATACTACTATTAAATTTCCTTCAAAATGTATCGTAAGCAAAAAAGGAGACAAACAAATTGTTTATACTGTATGAAGTTGTGTTATATTGTATATAAATATTTAAAATTGCAAATTTACAGGTCAAGTTATTGAGGGCATTGACAGATAATCACAGTAGTTAGTGATTCGGTAGCCTGATGGTCCGTGGATAGAAACAGTTTTTAAGTCTGGTTGTTCTCGCTTTCACACAAACAGGCGTGTGCTGTGGGTTGGTGCGGTCCTTGATGATATTGTGTGCCCTTTTTCTGACCCGGGTGTTGTAAATGTCCTGTAGTGGTGGGAAGTGTACTCCACAGATGAATTGTGCCATTTTAATGACACACTGGAGAGCCTTCCTGTCCTGAGTGGTGCTGTTCCCCTACCACACTATGATGGAGTTGGTAAAGATACTCTGCACTGCACATCTGTAAACGTTGCTGAGCAGTTTAGAGGGTAATCCAAATTTTCTCAGCTTCCTTAGGAAGAAGAGTCGTTGTTGAGCCTTCTTGATGATTTGCCATGTGTTGTGGGTCCAGGTGAGATCCTCAATGATGTCAGTGCCGAGGAATTTGAAGGTCTTCACCCTCTCCACCTGAGTCCCATTGATGTATATTGGGGCATGCTGATCTCTCATCATTCTTGGGTCAACAATCATCTCCTTAGTCTTCTCAGCATTTAAGAAAAGATTGTTTTCCATGCACAAGGACACCAGCTGAGCCACCTTTTCCCTGTAAGCATCCTCTCCAACAGTGAGCAGCCCAACGATTGGGTTTGTCATCAGCGAACTTAATGATGGAGGTGTTGCGCTGGGAGGGAACGCAGTCATAGATGAAGAGGGTGTACAGGAGTGGACTGAGCACACAGCCTTGCAAATTGCAGAGGATCTAATGTGTCTGGGATGGCTTCTTTGATGTGGGACATGACTCTCCTCTCAAAACACATTATGAAATTACATTTGAGTGGCGACTTCCATATTCATCCTCCGGTGTACGCATCAGTAACAAATATCTGCGGAAATTCTCTTGGTAAGTAGAAGGGATGCAGGAAGATAGATAAAAGCTGTACATCATGAGAACACTGTGATTCTCTCGCCACTGCATTAGAACACGAGTTCTTATTTACAAAAAGACAGAAACACCCACCCAGGGCTTTACTAGTCATTGTCAGGTCAATATCAAGCCTCAGTGGTTCACCAAAGTCGCTGATTTCCAACTGATTTCATATTGCAGGTCCCGTTGCTTGAGCCAACTTTCTGTTAGAGCAATAAGGCAAGTATTCATATACACCGATAAAAAAAAAAAAAAAAGACATTTGCCTGAAGAATGTAAACTATATTCTTTAAAGACTGGATGTTGGCAAGGATGATTGTAGGAAGAGGAAGAGGACCATTTGAGATTGTGGCAGTCCAATTGGTTCCTCAAATTGCCTTCATCTATGTGCATTTATCCCACATTCCATGTCTCCTAGGTCAAGCCAGTTTACTCCAGTCCAATGTAAATTCTTTATAGGCTTCTCTTTTTTAGAGTTTATCTGTATATTTCTTCATTTCTATTCATGTTATTACAGTATTACTGTATTATATACAGTAAGAAAATGTCTAAGTTGGGGCAGGCAGGAGAGAAAAAAACGGGGTACGTAATAAACGGATCAAATACAAATGTGGGGGTAACCGGGACCCAATTTGCAGGTGCAAATTGCATTCCAACCACTCCCAAGAAAGGCCAGGAAAAAGGCAACTGAAGGTGCTAAGCAGCAGTTTATTTCCTTCAGATGTGAGCAATGCCAAAACAAAAAGGTGTCTAATCGTCCCTATCAGAAAACAAAAAGCAAGCAAAAGACAATTCTCTAACCTAAGCTCTGATCCAAAAAATATGAGAAAAGGATTCAACAAAAAGAGCTTCTCACTCCTATCCTGTGCTGCAGTGCTCAATAGATACAGTGAATACAAAATTGCAAAATTGCAACTATTTACGGAAGTGCTTGTTACAGCCCCCTTAGCTCAAAAAACGCATCTCAGTTACAAATAGCTCACACGTTACAAAATGACTACAGCTCAGTATTTCCACACAAATGCTCAGAATTACAAACAACTAGCTGGCGTGTTGCAGAGGAGAAATGGAGAGTGCAAAGGTGGCTGTCAGCTGGAGGTTAAGAGTCTGCTGTCCAGTCAATTATCCAAGAATCCAAGAAATTATCCAGAAAACACACACACTCACGGTCACCCCCAAATGGGAGGAGCCACACATCAATCACAAACCACAACCGTGACTCATAACACTTTAATACTTTTTGCTGGAAGTACCTGAGTACTTTCTCCCACAATGAAACTACTTTAATGATAAAATTATTTTAACATTACCCGACAAGATTGATTCAGTACAGATAATTCGTTTTAAACTTTTCTAGCGGTCCTTCATAAAGAGAGAACAGTCTGTCTATTTTATCCATCTCTCAGCTTGTGCTGGCTCGCCCTCCTCCTCTTCCTCGCAAACTGCTGAGTTTGTCTTGGTTTATCATCAAGGGTGGAAAGCCTCCGTCTCATTAGCTCTTCTTCAGAGACACCACAGATGATCTGCAGCAGTGGGTTCCTAAGTCTGTCCTGACTCGGGACACTCTCAATTCTCAGACTGAAAATCAAATGTGTGATTAAAACACAAGTTTAACTTATAAATACATGTTCATACTACACAATTAAGATACAAAGTGGTTAAGTTAGTACACTGGCCAAATGTCTGGGTCCTGTGAATAAACTATTATTCTTTTAACTTAACAACCGAACTGTCTGCTTGTTTCTTCTTAAAATAAACATGTGTTTATCTGTTTTGCTGCATAAGCCAACAGAAACATCTTAGGCAGCAAAATATCCAAACTAACATCAGCATTAGTGTAATCAGTCCTGCTGTTTGTGCGAGGCTGTAAAAGTGATATTCAGCTCAGTGTCATGGTCCTCCTGTCCTCCATGGCTTTCTGCCAAGCTTTAGGCAGCATTCACAACCTTTTTACACATTTAAGCTTGTTCTGTTTGTGGATATTCTGGCATTAATAATCCATAAAGTCATAATGTCTCTAAAGTTAAAGTCAATCTTTGAATGGTGTGCATCATAAAGTAAAAACCTGAGAAGCAAGTGGTACCTGAGCTGCATCAAGTACTAACATCACTAATGCCACATAACTTTGCTGACATGCAGCCAAATTTTCATGTTTTCATGACCTTTGTTGTTGGAACATTTGTATTGCCACATAAATGAGTGAGAGAAAGCCCAGTATTTACTTTAGAATTTTACTTTTCAGCTGTCACGTTTGAGCCTTCCAACATTTATTATTATTATTATTATTATTTTGGTTCTTGCTGCATTTTTCAATTTCTATTTTCCTTTTTTAATTTCTTTTCTTTTGTCTCTAAATAGTTTTCCTTTTTTCTATTTTCCTTGTGTTTTGTATGCTTTCGCTGCATTTTCTGCGTTCGTTTGGCCCCTCGGAGCCACCGTAATAAAATGGCATTTCAACTGTGTGCATTATGTAGTAATGTCGCCGGGGGGTGCTATATTTCCAGTGGCTCCTGCACATTGATACACCGTAGAAGAAGACTTAGTATTGTAAACACAAGGATATGGCTGACGAGAGAGGTGGAGGGGAAAACAACGCCAACGACAACATGGGGAACCAGTTACAAATCTTACCAGGTACCCGTTTAGCTGACCGAAAGCCTGCTCGGTGTTTTCACCGGGACAGCGCGTTTCTCTTCCTCCTGCTAACTGCTAGCTAACACACCACTGCAGGCCACCGTTAGTGATCACACTGTCTCAACCATTTGCTTTCGCTTTCTTTTCACTTATGCCATCAGTGTGATTTATTAAGGTGAAGCTGTTACATCTAAGGCTTGTCAATGAGCTAGCTAACAGCCTCTTTGTGTACACTTGTGTGCTGTGACAGACAATGAGGAAGAGGAAGAGGAGGATGATATGGAGACCGAAGATCGAGACAGTGAGGAGGCAGAAAAGCCCAACATCATCACCTTTGACCCCAGTCTTCCCACATCACATGCAGTGAGACATGCATCACAATCCCTCTTATTCTAAAATCTCTTTTGACATGATTTGCTTTCATGCACGTGGGCCTTCTCAGAATTTTAGTTTTTCTCCAGCTGCTTTGTTAACCTAACCCCCTTTTTATGTGCCAGTACCTGGGTTCAGACATGGAGGAGTTTCATGGCCGTACGGTCCACGATGACGACAGCTGTCAGACCATTCCCGTGCTGCCACACACAGCTGTGATGCTGGTGCCGGGCCAGACCCTTCCTCTGCAGCTCTTTAGGCCGCAAGAGGTCAGCATGATGAGGAGCGTCATCCAGAGAGACCGCACTTTTGCTGTACTCGCACACAGGTGTGTGATGCTGTTAATATCTCTGTATATGCTGGCAATCAGGGCAGGATGCACAGCTCTTAAAAATCTAAAGCATTTTTTGATTTTCATTTGAAGAAAATACAGTTGCAGTCTCATCATGGTCATTGTAGATTTGGGCTTTCAATTATTTCTTTGAGCTGTTTTTTTCCCCCAGGGTTGAATGATTGTACAACATACATCAGACGTTTGAATTTACCTTAGATTTTTGCTAAACCACAGAGGGTCAAAGTTATACACGCTGGTTTATACACACTCACTTAAAGCTTTAAATATGTGATGCTGAAGGCTATGCTGTGTCTTTTAACTTGACAAGTCTTAGGTCTATTAACATCTCATTTCTGATCAAGATTGACCACAACTGGTAGTTTCTCTTTGCCACGATTGACCAATACTCAGAACAATGGGAAAGTCCAAGGACCTCACAGAAGAGCTTAGAAAAATTGTAGACTTAAAATAGTTGGGAAGCTTTCAAATACATTTCTAAATGACAAATATATTTAGAAAATTGTAAGAAAGTAAGTATAAGTTATTCAGATATGTTACCACTTTACCAAAGTCTGAAAGAAGACTCAAACTGTCGCCCTCTATTTGAGAGGGAATTGGTGAACATGTTCATGAACAACCCAGGAACCACAAGGCACAAGTCCCGATAGGAACTGGAAACTGCTCGAACACCAGCATCACTGTCCACAGTGAAGCCAATTTTACATCGCCATGGACTGAGAGGGTGCTGACAAAGAAAGAAGCCTACAAAATTAACACCTGCAAGCTCAGTTAAAATTTACAGCTCATTTTACCTGGACAAGTAAAATACCTTCTGGAGAAATTTTTTTATGGTCAGACGAAACAAAGATTGAGCTATTTGGCCACAGTGACAAGTATGTTTGGAGAACTGAAGGTGAGGCTTTCAACCCTAAAAACACAGTTCTAGCTGCCTAAGTATGGTGGTAATAACATCATAGTCTGGGTCTTTTTGCTGCCTGTGGCACACAGAAGAAGCTTCTTGCTGGATGCCAAAAGGTCAAGATGCAACTTACTAAGACATATTAACAAAGTACTAGTGAGAGTGTATGTATGTATTTGAGCCTGTCTGTATGCGTTTCACCCTCTGTAGATGATAGAAAATCCAAAATAAAGTCAAAGTTGTGCAGCCAATTCTTGTTTAAATGTTTGTTTGTTTATTTTCTTTAAAGCCAAAATTACCGTGACATTCTCGGCCATGATGAGTGTGTGTGCAACCTTGTGACCACACCTGTAAATTTCCACATTAGTTGCCATGACTAGTTTGATGCACTCTGGCCATGAACCAGACATTGTGGATGTTGCAATGTGGAAAATGTTTTTTTAAGATTGGGCTGACTCTTCTTTATGTGAACTGTTTGTTGTGAGTCACTGAGGTGGATAATTCTAAGCATTTCATTGTCATTTCTGTATTTGATGTGTGTCTGCAGCGATACAGGTGAGCCGGATGCAGAGTTTGGAACTACGGCTGAAATCTATGCATACAGAGAGGAGCAGGAGTACGGCATTGAAACAGTGAAAGTGAAGGCTATAGGGAGGCAGCGATTTAGGGTCCATGAGATAAGAACTCAAGCAGATGGGTAAGTTGGAAGTTCCCTCATAAAGCATTAAACCAAAGGTCTTGGCTTAATTGTTCCTGTCACTCACTGGTTCAACGGTGTGAGACGATTCAACAAAACCACACATAACCCTTAAAAAATGCCAAATAAAATCTGAAATGCAAATACGATATCTCTGAGCAGCTCAGTAATAATGTAATTTAATGGTTTGTCTAGTCCGGTGTACTGGGCTCTGCTCCAACTTCTGACTTTTTGGAACAAAAGAAAATAATGCAGCCAGCTATTGAACAGAAAATGGGTGCAAAACATTTTTCTTGTTTAATTCAGATTTTCTTCAGTAAAAGAAAAGAAGCTTTGTTTCTCACATGTAGTGAGACAGCTGTTTTCTACAGGAGTTGCATACCTTTTCAGCCTGATCATCTAGTCAGAAACACATTTAGATGAGAAGGAAAACTATGTCAAAATGGCACAGAGACACACAGTCAACAGTCACACAGTATTTGACCGCTAGGGGGCAATCTAACACTTAAAACATGGCTAGAGTAATAAGACTGCAAACTGCAGGCATGCAGTTTGGATTTTTATTGTGTCACAAACTGATTCCAAACAAACAACGTGGAGGGTGTCTGTAATAAATTTACCTAAAAGAAATGTAGTTTCTTAAAACACACCAGAGACTACACAAAATAGGATTGTCAAGCATACCAACACTTATCAAGTCTGCAATCAGTCTACCTTTGAATGGGGCAAGTTGCCAATTACATGCAGTCTGTTTCTAATAATGCAGAATTGAATTGTAAATCATTGAAAATCACATATCTATTGCTGTCTACATAAATCGAAATTCACATTTAACTATTACATTTCTGTTCAACAGCCTTCCTCTTCTATTGGAATATAACCAGAATACAACCAGCTGGCAGTCAGTTGAGTCAAGTTCCCTCGAGTTGTGCTCATTGACAAAGACTCATTCAGACTGATGGCAAACTGTCTGCATTAATAAATTAGACCGCAAACCTTCAACAATCTCTCTGCGAGTGACTGCAGTCATTTCAAATCAGACTGTGACTGTTTGCAGAAACGTTATCTCCTATTGGGCGATCTGTGCATTCACCTTATGACTGCACAAGTGGTCATGACTGTGCAACATTCAAGTTCTGGGCAACCATCTTGTCACCATAAGTCCTATTTTCACTTGTGTCACTGAGCCATTCACATCTGCGTAAATGCAAAGCATATTGTCTTTTAGGACTGAAAACAAAGGAAGCACTGATGGAGACGTATCTGCTGAAGTCATGTAATAGATCACATTAACCCACTTCCTCGCTGGAAATCATGGGCACATACTGTCCATAAAAATGAGGCTTTATTAAGGCATTTTCCTTTTCTCTAATTGAGGTTATGTAATGCACATACAGTTGGTTGCCATGATTGTGTTGACCTTCTGTTGTGACTCTTGGAAAATACAGCATTTAATTCATCACTCAATTAAATGCAGTGTGCTTTTTCTCTTGTCTAATATTAAATATACTTTGTACTTTTTCTATCTATTCTTTCTATTTCAGTAAACATCCTCCCTGTAATATTTATGTAATATAAGATGTCCTGCAGAGGGAAATACTTGTAGGGTGTGTCAGGGATCAGAATCTGCCTTTCACGGGTGGGGGGGGGGGTTATCAGTCACATCCAGTAGAGACAGTGAGTCTGTGTTGCTTTATTTGACAGAGATCTGTGCATTTTCCCAATATTTCAGATAGTCTGATAAACAAAATGTATATCATGCTACAGAAATTACACCCAGTTAACAAACCCTTAAAATCTATTGCATGTTGACCCCCCCCCCGTCATTGGCACCAAGCTCATTATGTGGAAACTCATAATTTGATTTTGAATGTGAATTAATACATGGACTATGACAAAATGTCTCTCAGATGTGTAAAAGGATGAAAAGGCTTAGTAATTATATTTTAGATCAGATTAAAAGGTCAGGTCTGGACGGACATGGATTTAGCTGTACAGCTGTGAGGCAGCGTTTCTTGTTTCTCTGTGCTCTGGCTTTGCTTCGTATTTCTCTGCACGAAGTTCACTGAGAATAATCTGGGTTGGGCACTGGCATAATATAGTTCTTATTGTCGAGTGAGGAAAAAACCCAGACGGCACCTTTTTGCGATCATGTCACTGATTCAAACATCCTGTAATGCAGCGTTTGGCCAGCGCACCATTTGTTTAATCTACTATTCGCCTGCTCAGTTTCACTCATATTCTGCTGTCATCATTCACTTTTCCCTTCTTTTGTGTCACTGTCTTTGTTATTGTCTGCTCTTGTTCCTCTTCACAGGATCAAACAGGCTAAAGTGCAGATCCTTCCAGAGCGAATCCTTCCAGACCCCCTTTCTGCTGTGCAGCTAACGCCTCTGTCCAGGCTCCACATGCACCCTTCTTCCAAACCTCCGAGTCAGAGCTGCAAACAGGCTCAGTGCTGGTGGAATAACTACAAACAGGTACAGAGAATCACGCACGGACATGAAGTCTGTGTGCGATTTCTAAAAGTAAACGTTTCTACATTTGGAGTTGTTTGAATCAGATGACAGTGACAAGTTAAAATGAAGTTCCTCATCTAAAATGCAAAACTTATTTTTTCCACTTTGAGAAACTGATGTTCAGTAAAGCAGAAGTCTAGTTTTACGGGTATTACAAATAAATTGTTACGTTTCCATATGGTGCTCTTTGTATCATGAGCATAATCAAGAGCTGTTTCCTTCCTTGAGGTCCTCTGCTAGACCTTGGGGCTCTCTGCCTTTAGTTTTGTCTTTGGTAACTGAAAAGCACGCTCTGTTGGGTTGAGATCAGGTGACTGACTTGGCCACCGAAGAATATCTAAATTATTTTGCCTGGAGAAAATCTCGACTTGCTTTTGTAGTTTGCTTTGGGTCATTATCCATTTGCAGTGTGAAGTGCAGGATTTAGTTTAATGTGTCATTCTTAGTCAACTTAGTCATTCATCCGCCTGCTTCTATCAGCAGTCACATCGTCAGCAAACTCTAGTGGTCCAGTTCCACTGGCAACCATACATGGTCCATATCATAACACTTCCTGCAGTATGATGCAGGAAGTGCATCTGTGAGATCATCTGTGATCTCACAGATGATGTATCATTTGGCTCAAGGGCTGTTTTTCTTCTTCTCCATGCTTTTTTTGGGTTCATCTGTTCAAAGAACTTATGTTAGACCTATGCAGGCTCTTTTAGATGTTTTCTGGGAAAGTCTAATCTGTCGTCTTATGGCTGGTGGGGAACTGTCATCATCGCTCTTGGCAGGATGATTGCGAGTTTGTGAATGTGATAACTCGAGGATCAGGCGATGTTTGAAATTTATACAGTTGTTGCAGCTAATAAAAATTTCAGACAAGTTTGAATCTCAGTGACTTTGAGATTGAGTCCAAGGTCAGAGGTCAAGTTTTCTGAAAATCTTTTGAACGCAATAACTCGAGTTCATGTAGGATTTTGAAATGAATCCCACAGGTGTCTCTGCTGTGAGGCTGCGGGGGGACCACTGGCAGTTGCCAGTGTTTGTATTCTTTAATGTAACCAGTAGTTTGCACCTTCATTTAAATCCTCTGTACCCAGTCATGAAGTTATCTCTTAGATGTAGACTTTGACAATGATACAACTATATCTCATTCAGTGGTCTTGACTTGGTCAGATGTGGCATGGAAATAATTTGGTTATGATAATGTGGTAGGGGTCTTCCGTGGTCTTTCGGGCCTTGGCCAGTCCTAAAGTTTGTGCTGTCACTCGTAGGTCTATTTAATTTTTCAGTCTAATGATGACCTCCCTCACTTCCAACGACATCTTGTTGGAACTCATATTTATTACAGTGAAAACAAGGGAACCGACCTCATCTGACCATGATGCTGATTAACATTTTTCAAAAAAAGATAAAAATGTCTGTAATTCCTAAACTGTTAATACAGTACTTTTGTTAAACTACTTGAATTAAAGCTGAAATTCTGCCTATTCAAACAAATTTTAATTGTTTGATTCAGATACGTTGTGGTGAAGTACAGAGATAAGCGAGGTTCAAAAACTTTATCTGTTTATCTTTATTGCACAGGAAATGGTTAAAGTTTTTTTTTTATGTGTATTTACACTTGTTACTTATATGTTCAGAATAAATATTCAATTGATTGATAGAAATGAGCGTTTCAGCACTAATAATTAGTAAGTAATTACTCTAAAGGTTTTCCTTAAACATGTCTGTTTTTTTTTTTAGTTTTTCGTCTTCTTTCTGTCTTGTAATACTTCCTACATTTAACTGTGAGTGCTGACTTATAGCTTGACATTTTTATGGTTCAGCACCCACTGAATGTTTTTGGAGTTGTTTGGAGTTGCGCATGCTAGTCTTTAATATAACCTGTACATATACCTTTTGGTGTGATTAGTTAGTACATAGTTAATTTTAATCCAGTTCACTCACATGAATTGACTAGTTGTTGCAGCTGATGTCTTTCATAACGTAAAACAATGAAAAATAAATAAATACCGTTGAAAACAGTGGAGAAAGTGACTCAGTGCTAATATGTTGGTAGGTATTAGATTGTTTTAATAGGAGAAAATGTTAACGTCTACTGTTAAAGGAAGAATAAGGAGATGACATGTTAGGGTATCTATAGTGCTGATATTAACACTGGATGTGAAAGTAGACCATGTGCAAAACTGTGACCTGGAACGTGCTACTTTTACTTCTCCATATGATAAAGAGATGGATCTTGTGGTGCTTCCACAATCGTCAGATTAGATTTCATTTAAATGATACATGTGTTATTGACCACAGAGAAAGTTTCACTGTGCCAGTCTGACGCCATGGCCACCCTGGGTCTACGCACTCTATGATTCAGTAAGTACTGCAGCCCGTGGCACTTCCTCCTCGATATATAAACAAGACACACAAGTGAATATAATCCACGATTTCTCCGCTTCTGGTGGTTCCCTTCACAGGAGTCGCTCATGAACAGGGTGAAGAAACAGCTTCACGAATGGGACGAGAATCTGAAGGACGATTCCCTCCCGGCGAATGCAGTAGGTCAGACTATGTTGATTTTATTCCAGAAGGATCACAGGTTACAAATGAAGACAAAATTATTACCTCCCGTATTATTAAAGTGAAGTCGAGGGGAATTTCGACATAGCTTTTCTAAACAAACTGTTATTGTGTCCAATTATTTTTATTTGGACACAATAACAGAATTACTTCAGAAAAATGTTATTATAAATATTATTAGCCCCTGAAAAACTAACTTTTTTTTTTTTTGACCCACAACACAAACCACTGCTATGCAATAACTTTGTATGACAAAGTCAGAAATTGTAGGCTCAAAGGACAATCACTAGAACGCTTCACAGGAATAGACTGCAAGGTTGCTGAAGGAGAAATACTCCACTTCTGTAGAAAAGACGCTTTTAAACCAGACTGAAGTATGCTAAAGACAACCTGGAGAAAGATTAAGCTGAACTATTTTGCCACAGAGACGTTGCTTACATTTGGGGAAAGAAGACGTGTACAACCCAAAGAAAACCATCCCCACTCTGAAACGTGGTGGTCGGAGTAAGATGTTGTAGGGATTCTGTGGTGCATCTGGAACTAGGAATCCCATCAAGGTGGAAGGGATAAAGAAGAAAGATATGTGAAGCTTTTTGAAGAAAAGCACAAGCAGTCAGCAGCATTGCTTTGTCTTCCTGCACAGTGACTCAAAACATACATCGCTCCTGGAGAAGAATTATTATCAGAAGACCAAAGTGAAAATTACTGGCTGGTCTGCACAAAGCTCTGGCTTGTATCCGATTGAAAATTTGTCTTGTGAACTGAAGACTAGAAGACCATTAAATCTGGAGGTGGTGGAGAATGACTGAAGAGTTGCTCAGGAGACGTGTGTGAAAACCCAGTAAAAGTATAAGTATACACAAAACATTATTATACATTATTAGATAAGAATTTTAACCTGATTATTTCTGTTTCTTGTGAAATTATTTCATTTCTGTGTGCAAAGTAAAATATTGTAAGCAATCCCCATTGGGAACTGCTTTTTTCGGGGGGCTAATAATTCTGTTGTCATCATGCATGCTTGGATCTTTTTTTGTGTTCGTTGTATTTTCTGTCCTCTTTATTTCATCCGTCTCTTGTCCTTCTGTCTCCTCTCTGTCAGATTTCTCCTACAGAGTAGCAGCCTGTCTGCCCATAGATGATGCTCTGCGGCTCCAGCTATTAAAGATTGGCAGCGCCATCCAGAGACTTCGCTGTGAGCTAGACATTATGGATCGGGTAAGTAAAGGTCACCAACAGCCTCGATGACCTGCCCCAAACCTCAGACGTAATTTGCCTTATGCAGTGATAAGATGCAGTCTTCCTACTTGTGCTTTACCGAGCACACCGTGTCCCTGTGGTGTGTCTTGTTATATTTAACCATGTCTGACAGGGGCTGATAGATGTGTTAGTGCTGCAATATTTCAGTTTTCAAAGTCAAAAGTAGCCATTGCAGCATTTAAGGTTAATGGATGCAGTGGACATCAACTGTTTGTCACCTTGAAGGGGTTGATCTGATTTTAGGGAGAGCTTGAACACAGCAAGAGAATATCTATATTTTAATTAAAAACCCCAAAACAAATCACTCTGGCCTCTGTAGATCTGCTTTTACTCAGTCATGTGGGCCAAAGCAGTCACAGGTTGTTTTTAGTCGTGTTAGCATTATGGCTTTGTAGTAGGGACACTTATGCCGGTCAGTGGTTTCATCACTTTGCTGCATATTGAAATTAATTGTTACATTGAACTTTGGCGCAAACATTTAACTCTCACTGCAGATGATTTGAAATCATCGCTGGTCTGGTAGCTTTTCTTCTAATCCCTTTAATCAGGTCCAATATTTACAGAAACTATTCTTCAGGCCCTCTTGTGTCGTTGCCATACTTGAACACAGGAAGACATGTTCCACATGTGCTCAGTGGAGAACAGCAAGAGCTACTTTGTTTGTGTTCATGTAAAGATGATGTCAAAAAGCTATGTGCGAGTGCTTAATGAGAGTAAAATCAAAGAAGAGAAGGAGAGGAGTTGCATTAAAGCTCCTATATTGTGTAGTGTATTAGTTAATATGGAGACAGATTACACCCTCACGGCGCTTTCATCAGCATCAAACACACATTGTTTACGCCTTCTTCTCTTAGCTACCCCCATTATGACTCAACGCTGTTGATCATCCATTTTCATCTCTCCTGGTCTTCTGTGTCTCTCTCTGTCACATGTCCAGCACTTGACAGTCTGCTCTCACCACATCCACAAACCTCTTGTGCCGTCTTTTTTTTCCATCTTGCCCAGAAGCTCAAACTTTAATAACCTTCTTTTAAAGATAACCATCATTTCTCCTTCCTCTCTCATTTTGTCCCTGAGCTTTCCCTCTAATATGCTCATTCCTAATCCTGTCCATCATGTTCATTCCCAGTGTAAATCTCCTTCACATGAGAAACTACCTACAGTTCTGCTTCCTGACCTTTTATTTCTAACATGCAATGAAGTCCATAATTTTCTGTGACATTTCTTGTCATTTTGCCTGTGTACACCCACACAGTGGATTTTATATACTCAAGACTGAAGTGATTGAAGTGAGTTTTAGATTTCGTTCAACGGGTTTTTACAGAAAGCTTTGTATTACCTGTTTAGGAATTTCAGCCGTTTTTATACGTAGTCCCTCATTTTCTGAGGTACAAAATGAACTGGACGACTGACTGACAAGGCTAGGTGAGGCCTTTTTCCCTGAGAGTATATGTATAAAGTATATGTAATATCTGCTATATGACATAGTATTTTGTAGCTTTTAATTGTAATTTTAAATATGAGGTCCAATGAGATATTATTGCAAGCGAGGAAGGGCATCATTAGGCTGAAAAATAAATAAATTGAAACAATACCTAAAACGTTTTGGCCAAATCAGCGAGCTGGTACGTTTTTAAGTGAATCCGCTGGTTGGCTAAAGACCATCTAATTAAGTCAGAAACACTGGTGATGGTAGGCATGTCACTGTCAGGTTCTCCAATCAAGAGTCTGCTTCATGGGTTTTTGACTTTAGGCTCTCATTGGCTGCAAAGGATTTTCATCCAAGTACCAAAAACACCGTGCCGGTGGTTAGCACTGTTGCCTCACAGCAAGAAGGTCCTGAGTTCAATTCCACAATCAGGCCGGGGTCTTTCTGTGTGGAGTTTGCATGTTCTCCCCGTGTTTGCGTGGGTTCTCTCCGGGTTCTCCGGCTTCCTCCCACAGTCCAAAGACATGCACTTAGTGGGGATAGGTTCATTGGAAAATCTAAATTGCCCATAGGTGTGACTGAGGGAGTGACTGTGAGTGCGACTGGTTGTCTGTCTATGTGTGTTAGCCCTGCGACAGACTGGCGACCTGTCCAGGGTGTACCCCGCCTCTCGCCCTAAGATAGCTGGGATGGGCTCCAGCGCCCCCCCGCGACCCTGAACGGGATTAGCGGATGCGAATGGATGGATGGATGTATATCAATTAAATAAAATCAGAATCTTTAAATTGTTATCAATTCCTATGCCTACCAACAGATATAAATATAACTATCTATAGATACATACCCATGGCAATGTCCTCATGCCCACTGTCCAAATATCCATCAAGGGAAAACTCCCCCTTCAACAGATCGATCACCTCCTTTAAGGCAGGGTGGACGTTTGGGGAGCTGGATGTTGGAGCAAACTGGTTCTCGCCATGTGTTCTTGGATTTGTTTGGACCTTGTATGCTCCAAGCACACTGTGCTCCAGGCAGGAGTCAGACATGACTGAGCTCCCACTAAAATGTGATGATGGTGGTTCATACTCCTGTGGTCCAGGCCTGACAGGCACATTCAGACAGTCAATAAACGAACCATCAGTGCTCTCTGGAACTGTGATTAGCCCCTGCAAAGGCTGAGGGACCAAGGAGAGATTTATATCCAACCCAAGGACCGACTCGGGAGCCCTGACCTGCACAGGCACTAGAGAAAGATGCCCTGTTGCAGGATCCTGCCGAAAGAGGTAATTATTAAAAATACCACAACCATTGAGGTTAGTGGATAATGGCAGAGAAACAGAGACTTTGAGATAAGATATATCAGGGAGAGTAGAAGGGGAGTCAACCATCATCTTGCTGCTGGAAGTTGTAAAAGACGTTTTAACTGTCTCTTGAATACGGAGATTGGGTTCAGTTTGTGGAGGAAGTTGGTACTCAGAGGGTGGAGTGAAATCGAAGCTGCTTTTCACAATTTGATCACTGCCTTTGGTGAATCCATCCCCAGTCCTGTAAAATAGACATTCAATCAAATCTATGAACCATTTCTTATAAATAGTAGGATCATTACAATTATTGTAAATGTTTTTTTGTTTACTTTTTGATGGATTAAAGCTATATATTTTACCAAACTGTCTCAGCATTCATGGAAAACATTTTTATTCACTGGCTTATCAAGGTTTAGAGAAGTGACATGTTACCATTTGTGTATATAATTTTAAATATGTGCCTGAAAGACACTAAAACCAACAAAAAATGTGACAACGCCTCTACTGCTCTCTAATTAACACATCATTATATCTTTGTTTAGTACATAGAGCAATGTGTTCACTGACTGCATGTTATTGCTGTCTTGTCACCATCTTACATCGCGACAATATTGCTTTAAAGTTGGCAACTGCTTGCAAGTGGTCACAGACCAGTTCCCCATCTTAAAAAAAAAACAATTCACATGGCCGCAATAACTTTGGCTGCACCACAGTCTCCAGGCTCTGTATTCTTCATTGTGACTTCAGCAGAAGTTCTTGTGGACAAATCAGAAAAGACTTGTCTCAGACCTCATGAAGACTATTCTGCAACTATTTTATATAATTTTTAAAAATATATTTATAATTCTAATCAACAGAGTGCCTCAGGAATTTTTCTGCTTTTACATAATGCAAGCTCCCAGAACCAGAGCTGGTGTGTTCAGTGATCAACAAGTGACCACATTTTCTTTTGTTTTTACTGCCAGATCATTTACAAACATTTTTATGACAATGACAATAAGTAAATATACATAATAAGAATTTCAAACATGTAAAGGTCCATGTGAAACTACAGATTATGAAAATAATTTGATTGCTTTAAAATGTGTTGGCTAGTAAAGCCCAATTATAGGCCTTTATCTTTGAAGAGAACCACGCTAGCTGTTTTCTTCTGATTTTAGCCTTTGTGCTAAGCTAGGCTAACCAGCCTCCCATCTAACAATCAGCATTGTTTAATACAATGTTTAATACAAGTGATATCACTTTTGTAGTCCTACCCTTCAGTGTCATTTGAAAGATGCTGGTCCCCCCCCTCTAAACCTCCTTCACTGGTCAGGATGATGGGGGTGAAGTGTGTGGCGGTGGAAGTGAAGGCCTCTGGGAGCTGGAGTTCCTGATTGACTGGATAGCTGTGGGGAACAGGGCCAGGCACAGGAGCCAGTCGGCTCTCAGTGGCCATGGGGACAAAGCCTACACACAGTTACCACAGTGCCATATACAATATCAGTGATATTGTCTCATGCAATGTACAAAATACCATCAACTATAATTCTGATTCAAGTTAATGAGACCAAATAAATTTTTACTGGTTTGTTTCAGAAGGGGCTTCCTAATAGTTTATACATTTAGTATATGTAAAATATTGTAAACTTTTGTAGTAAAATATATTGCATGAGGGTCTTCCCTACTTAAGTAAAGCTGTCCTACCAATGTTGTTTTCAGCAGACTCTTCACATGAAATTTGGCGAGTTTCCGTTGCCGTCAAATCTTCTGCGTCTGAGGATTTTGAGGCTGACTGAAAAGAAAATATCCTATGTTCAGTATATATGTGCTATTCAGTGAGACAAAACACAACCGACATTGACTACAAGAAGCTGACACTGAGACTTTACTAGTCTCAAGTATAATGGCATTAATGTATCTGCTGTGAAAAAAGGTTTACTGGGTGAACTCTGCTGATGAGGTTGCTCCAGACAGTGTCAGCATTTGTCCCCTGGCGTGATAAGTAGTCGCGACAGCTCTGGAACAGATCCACATGAGAGTAAGTTTTAAAGCAATACAAGGCACTTCATACACAGATATGGATAATGTCAGAACTAATTCTCCCCTGAAATAGCTCAAGTGTTTAAAAAAAAACACAGCCAGGAACCCTTTTAATATGATTGACAGGGTAACAGTAACAGTAAATTATGGTATTTGTCACGGAGTTCTTTGTTGACATAATGAAGGCATTTAGAAAAAAAAGATATTACTCTAAGCAAAGACGCTTCTCTTTGAAGTTGTGATATCTGCACAGTGATAAACAAAATCATAACAGGCTTTATTTATAGAAAACTTCCCATACAAGAAACTGTAATGCAAACTGCATTTTATAATAAACGACTGGAAAATTATTAAAATAATGTTTTAGCATTCTAACATATGTTAGAAATAATGAATGAAAACTAAGATTGATAGATACATTTATTTGCTTTGCATTTGATATTTGACTAACTCCTTTAGCATTTTACATTAACATGTCATTAGGATGCATGGTGGCATGCAATATCAAATGGGTGTTGCTAATCAACTGCATTTATTAAACTGATCATCAGTAAGTGTGACCACTTCTATAAAAGCAGAGGTTTTGTCAGTTTGCTGGTCTGGATCATTGTAATGTGTGATAACACAATGCCCTGGAGGAAAGCAGGGCTGAACTGCTTACCCCCTTTTTTGTTTTTCGTTTTCATTACTGACACTTGATTGCCCAATCAAATCTCCGATCTCTTAACGCAACCAACCTTTAGCTACAGAAAGAACATGAAAGCTGTTGCTGAAATTAGGTCAAACAACAGGACAATGATGCCAAGCACATCAGCAAATTAAAAAAAAAGACTAGCTGTAAAAGAAAATAACAAAGTGTTGCAATGGTACAGTCAAAGTTCAGAGCTCAACCTGATTGAAATGCTGTGGTGGCACCTTAAGAGAGCTGTGCTATATGAATGCCTTCAAACCTCAATAAAATCAAACCCTCTATAAAATAAAGCAACACTGTAAAGACAAGTGGGACAAAATTCCCCATAAAATAATATATGAAACAAAGACTTCAGGTTCTGATAAAGTTAGTTATACAAGCTATTGAAACATTTGGTTTGGCAGTTTTTCATATACTGCTTCAGTAATTTACATGTGTTGCTTGTCATCTGTTGTTTTATTTGACTAACTTTAAGACCTGGTAAGGATCAGATCTTTTTTATTATTATTATGTCCTGATAAATAAAAAAATAGAATTTAAAGATGGGATATATTGTTGTTTTTTGTTGTTGTTTTTTTTACCATGACTGTATATCTGACCATAAATCACAATACTGGACAAACCTGTTTAGCAGTTTAGCATGTGAAGGCACAGCTGCCTTTGCTCATAAGTGGAAATGTTGGATACCCTAAGCTTCACAGAAGTCTCCAAGTCTTCTAGAGACTACAGGGGCCAGAAATACCGAAAACAAAATTTGTGCCACAGCAAAAGTCATGAGGAACCTATGATATCAATGGAGTCGTGTTTCTGCTGTGGCTGTCTGCTATCAAAGATCAAAAAGTCTGTAGAACTGTTCTGAAAAGTTCAATAGTGGTCTTAAACTAACACCAGTAAAGACTTGCCATGCTTGGGCGGCCTCTACAATGGCACTGAGAATTCTGTACCGCATTTTAAACGCTTAAAAAAAGTCATTAACTCTTTAACTTCTATAAATACAAGCATCCCCGCCGCCCCCCCACCTGTGTAAAATAACTGCAGGCTTCTGTTTAACACGTCAGCCTGTTTGTTCTAAATTTAAGTTGTATACCCAGTTTTCATTTGTAACAAAAAAGGCACAACAAAGAAAGCACGAATACTGAAATCAAATTGTCATGTTATGTTTTTACAATCGCTTTCTGATAACAAAATATCACAAGCTGGAGACATTCTTGTCAGAAATTTCAGTGGGAATACAGGATTTGAAAAAGCGCTGTGATAGCTAATTTGAGGCTAATGTAGTAAAGGACTGTGATGCCTCTTGTATCTGTTCAAAGAAGAAAACAGAGTAACAGCCAGCTAGTGATATAGAGTTTTCTTGTCTGGCAGTGTCAGGCATAGAGCCTCACAAATAATTTGCTTCGACAACCACATAAAGACTTTCAGTAGAGAAAAACTAGCAACTCAAAGTGTTGGATTAAGGTGACAATGCATGTTTTTTTAAAAATAATAATGGGTTGTGATACTTTTTTAGCCATGTCGATGGTAGGTCTCTCAATAGGCGTCCTCTTAGCCATCTCCAGGAGGAGTCTCTTTAATTTCCGAGGCATGGCCAGTTTTTGATTAGGCGATAAATTGAACTTGGCTGTGGCCCAGAGAATGGCAGCAACCCCATACACGCAAACCTGAGCAAAGACAGAAGAGAACAAAAAGAATTGGGGCGGGGGTTAATTTGAAATAAATCATTTAAAACTTCACTTTAAAAATTAATGAAAGCAGTTCTGACAGACCGACCTTCTCTGTTACAATTCCATGCTCTTGATATTCAGGAGCAAGATAAAATTCATCTCTAGGTCCTGCAAAGAACACTTACAGTAAGTTCCTAAAGTCAACATAGAGTATTTTGAAAGTATACAACTAGAGATTGCAAAAAAACAAAACAAACAAACCAACAGCAGATGACTATGAAGAACCTACCTATGTTTTTAGGTTTCAAAAAGAGCACCTCTCCCTTGCAGCCCACATACACCGTGTCCAGGCATAAATAGGCTAACAGAAAAGAGAGAAATGAGCTGCACAGACGAATTGTGAACTAGAACCGCGTAACATAATTTGCATAATATTTCTAGTCAGTTTTTTCTCTCTGCTTTGGAACTTTCTTCCAGTCGGTCCACCACTATTGTAGTCTCTAGATCTAAAATGAAGAGAAAACGGCTGTTGCAGGGATAGTTTCTTTCTGGTTTTGTGACTACAGTGGATAAAATCACCTGGAAAGTCAATGTAGCTCTGCAGTGAGGTTAGGCAGGTGTAACACAGAGCCCACAGCTCATTAACTGTCAGCCTCCGTCCACAACCAGCAAGCAACTCTCTTAGAGACATCCACTGGAAAGAAAACAAAAACAAACCAATCTTAAAAAGGGAATGTGTTACAGATTCAGACGCTCCCTCAGAAGGTCTAATTAACTCTAACTGAAGCAATTCCAATCAATTCTTTTAATGCTTCTACTGCTGCTGAGCACCTATGTGATTAGTCTGTCACTTGACTCTAATTTTATGGTTTTGCAGGTGTGAGAAATGTGTGGGTGAGCTTTTCATCTGACTAAGCTGTTTCAAAGAGGGTTAATTATTTGCAAAAATCTGAAATCAGGTAATAGTTTTACATTACTGCATCTCTCTCCTTTTTTTTTTTTTTTAGAGGTGTGGTTTTTTTTTTTTTTTTTTTTTTAGAAGGTGTGAAGTACTCGGGACTAATTTTATTCCCTAATAATCTTAACAATCTTTTTCTTGGCTAGCTACATGGTGAAAGCTCAACAATCTTAAATCATCGTCATTATCTACTTAAGCATTTTTCACCAGAGCTTTTCAGCCATCTCAACATGCTGAGCAAACATCCTCTGCAGTTAAAAGCTGAGAAATGGACCCAGCGCTTCCCTTCTTATTACTCTGGAACTGCCAACTCAAAGCTTTTTCGAGAGGATACCAAAAAGTTGAGCCCACTTCAGCCTTCGCCTGAGACCTCTGTGGTTTCTCTTTCATTAGATTTAACTGCAAAAAAAAAAAAAAATGTGATGAGTATAGCGCCATAAATCTAAAAGCTGTGTGGCAATGGCTAACCTCATCCTGACATTCTTCATTCAGGCACAGCATGCTTTTGGTCATGTAGTTATTAGGAATGTATAGACTGTGGTTTAGCGAAGCCTGGTCCTGCTCCATGTTCAGGGAAGTACAGGACGAGGCTAAGTCCTGGGTGCACTCCTCAGACTGACTTTCATGGCACTCTTGAATATTGGTGTGTTCAGTCTCTGCAGCATCCTCAGTTCCTCGGGACATTTCCCCACAGTCCTCACTGTTACAGTGTGGGTACGCCTCACAGGACTTTCCCCGGCTGAGTCTCTGAAGTCTGTTACTCCACACAGACTTGCAGCTCATGTGCTCGTCTGCTCCTATCTCAGTGAGGTCTGAAACCGGTATACTGATGTCCCCGTGACTTGGAGTGGAGAAGCAGGGGGGGTTGTTGGAGTCCGGGACAGAACAGGAGCGGTTAAGGGCCCCCCTCACTCTGTTCAGCCTCTGCTGCGCTCTCCTCCTCACCGGGGAGCTGTTGTGAGAACGGCAATCCATCTCATCTGTCAAGATCAAGCTGTCTCTTTCACTGCCCTCCATGTCCTCAGCCCAGAGAGAGGAATCCCAGCCCCCACACAGCTGCAGATCGAGAACATTATTATTGGTTTCGGCTGTTTTGAAGGCAAAAAATAAACTTAATTACTTAGATGGTAAAACAGAAACCATAGTTTAGATAACTGAGCAAACTGAAATGGAAAGGACACAAATCTAGACCATATGAAGATATGGTCTCTTTTTGACATCACACATCACATTGTATGGATACAAATATGGTCAAAGAGTTTGGAGCATCTGACGCCTGAGCTTTTAGGGATTACTGATACAAATCAGGTCCTTGTGATTTGAAACTTTTGCCAAGCTTAATATGAGCATCAGTCAGTGCAAACGTACAGCACTGCACAATGATCTTGAGCCACTCCTCATCGCTTAATGTTTTGCTTTCAAGCAGTCAGACTTTCTTGTATTTTTAAACGTGGTCTTGGGCAATAGATTCCCAGGCTTTCTGAAGGTCTGTCATTGTTTTTCTTTGGACATTGGTTGCTTTTTCTTTCACTTTCAGTCCAGTCATTGTACCTGACTATTTTCAGAGGATTATTTGTTTGTTTGTTAAGCCATTGACCTATGAATCATTAAGCATAAAAAGGCACCTAACTCGAGTGATTAAGCAGTGTATACACGTAACAGACGACTTAGCAAAGATCTAACCTGTGATTCTTAGAGCGCTATTAGCCAAAAGCTTGGCAGATCTCGGGAAAGAAATTTTGGTAACTGGACAAGAGGAGGAAAAAATAAGTGACAGGGCTAAAAATTATCTATGGCAGCAGATGAACAGTATCTAAAAGTCATGTTCTTCAGAAACTGGAGCAAATCCAGCGAAGATCTGAGAGATACCCTTCGGATGATCAAGAAACTGTCAAAAAATCATTCTTAAGCAAGGGAAACTAGGAAAAGTGTCGACGTATGCTAAATAATACAAGTACTGCACTGAAAATATGTGGCAGCAGATCTTATGGAGTGATGAATCCAGAAATGAATTAGTTTGGTTCAATATGTACAGAGGATGTCCGGAGAGAGGTACAACAGTGAATGTCATCTGTAAAACATGGTGGAGGCTTTGTCATGGTGTGGGGCTGCATTGCAGTCAGTGTTGTGGGGATCTTGTCAAAACTGAGGAAATTATGAATGCAGAAAAGTGTCATCTGGTTTGGATCCATGGTGAATCTGACTTGCAGCAGCTTTATATTTCATCATGAAAATGATCCCAACACACTTCCAATGTAGTAAAAGTATAACTGAATAGAAAAACACACAATGGAGCACTATCAGCCATGGATTAGTCTCCCCGGATCCCAGGAGTGTAACATTTTCAAAGCAGTGTGGGATCATCGTGACAGGGAACAGAACAAAATCAGCCAACATCCAAAGAAGAGCTCTGACTGTCCGTCGTGAAGGCTGGAGAACTATTCCTGAAGACTACTTAAAGACATTGCAAGAAAGCTTGCCTAAGAGAGTTCAGGCTGTGTTGAAGAATAAAGGTGGTCACAGCAAATATTGACTTTCAAGCTCTTTATGATTGTACAAACTCTGGTAATCTAATAGGGCTATTAACAGTACAAGTACAAATTCTATCAACAATGTAAATAATAATGAAAATGAAATAAAACATATATTTCAACATAGAAACGACTCTGAATTGGTACCAATGACATTCTGGGTCAAACAAAGGAAAATCGTTCACTGGCAGTACAGGTGTTTAAAAATATTTCTTCCTCCAGCTTCTTCCTATCTTTTTAAAAACTTGCCCCATACCTGCTGCCTGGACAGACCATTTGTTTGAACAGCACTGTCACGCTGGTCTTTGGTGTTGTCATCTGAGCTCAGTCTTTTAAGGAGACATTTAGGTTTGGAATGCTGCCATCTCGCCTCCCAGGAGCTTTCCTGCCCATCTGTGGATGCACAAAGAAAGAAAATAACAGCAGGAGAAATGCCGGAAGTGACTAAGCGGCGATCTGTTTGAATACACGTGATGAACATGATAACCTTGAAAGTTTGAAACCGATTCAATGGAGAGCACGCGTCGACCAACTGAGGAGAGTTTCCGGCACACAGCTGCAGAGGAGGTGTAGGACAGCCGTGCTTCAGCCAGAGACAGGATGTCCTGTGGGAGTGTTACACGTGAAGGTTTGCAACACATAAACAGACAAAACAGACATAGTACTGTGTGTATGCGCTACTTTTTCACATAGTTGTGAATAAATGTATTCCTCCTACATATTAAAAAAAAAAGGTTTAGCTGTGGTTAGCATTGGTCTGATTGTAATTCCAAAACTATCAGGTACAAAGTGTTTCACTGCATAGTTTATTATATGGAGGATATTCATGGGTTATTGACATTTGTGTTAGAGCTATACAGCATTTTTTGACTTTTTATATATTTATGCAGTTTTGTGTTTATTTTTAGTGTTAAAATCTCCTTTTGTTCTTTTTAAGATCTGTTGTTTATGTCTAGATTTTGAGCCATGTAATTGCTTTTGTTTTGCCAACTCCTTCCAATGAGCTGTTTCTGGAGTAGCTGTTTTTTGTGACTTTGTTACCATCAACTCATCGTGAGCCTTATTCTGTATGCTCATACGCAGACTTCTGACAGGGTTCTCATAAACTTACAGCATATATTACAATCATATAACACCTGTTTCCACTTTAGACAGTGTTTTGCACTGCGGAGGTTTCTTCCTGTTAAAAGGGAGTTTTTCCTTCCCACTGTCGCCAAAGTGCTTGCTCATAGGGGTTCATATGATTGTTGGGTTTTTTACTGTATGTATTATTGTAGGGTCTACCTTACAATGTAAAGCACCTTGAGGCGACTGTTGTTGTGATTTGGCGCTATATAAATAAAATTGAATTGAATTGAAAGTGTGCTTTTTTTAATTTTTTAAGCGAATATATAATTACAGTTTTTCTTTTGCATTGAGGTTTATCTTGTAATAGACTGACAGTGACGGGACTTCTGACCGTGTGATTGTGAAACCTGCAGTGACACATTATTTCCACTTGATGCTGCTCAAGAGCGCCGACTGACTGGAGTAATATGGACAGTTAGTTTGTCTAATAGTTGACAAGCAGACATGACGTAATACTACAGTAATCACACAAAGTATCCATATATTTGTACTGACTGTAAAGAAACAGTGGGATGTACTGGTTGGCTTGATGTGTGAGGAAAGCATCAGTACTGGCTTCATATTGCTATTGACCAGTCATCATCCATCGTATTAGATCACAATGAGATCAATATTGCTTTTCACTTTTTCCTATATATTTAGCACTTCACATTTTATAAGAGGAAAACAGAATATCATTTTATTTAACTATATTTTTCTGTCTCACTACATGTCAAAAAGGCAAATTGTGTGAAAGTTGTAATGATTTTAGTGGGATACCAGAACAAAACGCCTCCTGAAGCGAGACCTCTAATTATTCCACAGCTGTCTCATGCACTTTAAACCACGCATCTTTCTATAACTCATTCTAACAGTAATAAAGAGTCAGCAGGATTTTTTTGTACCTGCAGGAGCGGCCGATCCTCAGGCTTCTCCTCCTGCATCTGCTCCAGCAGCCTCTGGATTTCTTCTCCCAGATCTGCCTCCAGCTCTGGCTCAATGACAAAGTTCAGTGCGGCAGAAAGCGTAGAGCCCAGAGAATAAACATGGCCCTGTAAGAAACAAGGAGAAAACACTGTCATTATCACGATGCAGCTGCAGCTGTGAATTTACAGTACACACAGAGATCTGAATCTATGAAAGAGTTTAGAAAAGCTCGAAATAACACTCTATCCCCTAACGACTTCATAGGCCATAATTGCCATGCATCACTGCCATGTAGGCATTTTTATGACGGAGCTTTTGTTTTGCTTTGCTTCGCCGACAGTGGACATTATGGTCAGCCCTGAGACAGCAGTGGATATGAACCAGGTGCTCCGGAGTTCACGACCCACGCATAACAATCGCTCCCAACGGTTGAAGTGGGCTCGACCCGCACTTATGTGGTAAACAAATGTGCAAGAAGAAGAAGTTCTTTAGAGAAAATGCAAAAAATTAGAATGCACAGTTTACTTTGAAATCCAGTTACATAAGTCTGCTGCAAATGTATTCATGCGGTGGTGAGAAAAGTCGCACCGCTCTGCGGCTGAGTGCGACTTTCACATTTGAATTCTGCATTTCTACGGAGGAAGTGGAAAGCTTTACAATTCAGTCACACGAAAGGCAATAAAGTTTTTTTTCAGTGCCGTATCCATAATACAGCAGACATCGATGCACAGAGAAGTCTATAAAGACGAATAGGATGGTTACACAGCTGCACTCAGCCACAGCGAAAAAGGATAAATAATGAAAATAAACATTTATTAAGTCCAGTGAGAGAAATGCAGACTTACTTTTAAAAGAATTGCAGCAGGAACAAAGATAAATGTGCAGATTAGACTACATGTTTACACCTGGAGCTGCAAGCATCTTACATGAAAAGTGTGCAAATTCATAGAGGTCTGTGCTTAAATGCATTAGAAGATTCAGACTGCTGAATGTTAAAAGGGAAATTTGGCTTGATTTAAACTGTAAGCTTATTTTCATAGCTGCGGACACAGTTTGTGTTAGTCATGATGACACTGTGTATGAGCCAAGTGAATCATTGAGGTCTGGGATTATAGTCAGTTGCTTAAAAGAGGTCAGACCGTGTATCAGGCATGAGCTGTGAGGCTGATTCCTGCGCTTCAAACTGGCTCAAAGCAAAGAAGCATTTGCTAATCCACCCATCCTAAACGAATATAATGTAATCCGATACAACTCTTCTGCCATAGTATACATAATATACTGCCATGTTCTTGCTGACACAGATGTAAGTGTTAATGTTTTAGCACTGGGGGTCACACTTAGTGGTGGTGTAGACTGAACTGCTTTGTATTCAGGTGTCTCTGACATTTCGCACCGCCCGTGAATGTAAATGGGGAGGAAAACAAATTAGAAACACCTCCCAGAATAATGTAGTCAGGTGTAATGCAGGGCAGGATTCACAGGAGAGCTGCTCCACTGCAGTGAAATTGACCGTGCGTGTATGAGTCATGAAAAAGTGGCAAAATGGTGTGTAACCCGCCGTTTGGTTAAAAATCACAGATAGCACACACGCATTTAAAATATTTTAGAAGGCTTTTCTCAAAGTGCGCCTGCTTGAAACATAACTGTGATGAAATATCAACATACACAGTGATCAATAATAAATCATATTCATCTGTACGGGGCACATTGTTAATCTGCACAGTGGCTACAAGGTGCAAAAAAAAAAAAACACCAGACAAAACATGATCACAAAACTCGACTATATGTCTGGGAAGTCTGAATTTTTCCCTAAAACTGGTTTTGTCTACACCCGCCAGGATCACTGATAATTTACTCTGAACAATAACAACAGTGTGGATTCTCAGCTGAAAGCATGACAGGTATGCAAACCTGTGCGTCGCATGACGAATCCACACTTTATATATTCTGGTGTTAAATTTACAGCTGTATACATCACATTGCCAGATGACATGAACATGCAATCAGTTAGCAACACAGGACGTCTGAAAATGTTTTGTTTAGGTTCCAATTTTCTGCCAAATGATTTTTGCACTGCTGAAATTTGTGCAAATAATTACTATGTTGGAACATTGCACATGTATTCAGTTATGTATGTACTGTAACACTATTTAGAATCCCCCATACATCATTCTCTATGTGCCGTTATGTTGTTAATGCAAATAATTGCAGTAAGAAACAGTTATCACTCTGAACTTCAGATCAATCTATTGACCTTGAAGGTCAAAGGTCAAATATAACATGCTATCTAACATTTTTATACAATACTTTCTATATGTTGACAGTACTTAACGGACGCTTCAATACATAAGAATCCTAGTTTAGTTGATTCGATCGTGTTTACACACAGAACGACGCGCACGTAATGCTACCAAAAACATGACCTTCTTGGCGTAAGTAAATACGCATTAGTGTGTGTGACTATTTGCAGAATATTTCTAAATAACATATAATCAGTAAAATTAATGTCACTGACTTGGCCTGAATCTATAGTGATTTCCACATCTCAGTCTCTGTGTGATGGTGTCAAACCATGAATGGATATATACAGTAAGTGGATTCAAGTCAAGTCATTCCAGCCATGTGCAGTGGTACGGTGCACAGTGAAACGAGGGCTAATCATTACATACATACACATAGAATTCATTGTTTATGCACTGTTTCACAGCTAGAGGTGACAGAGGAGGACATATAACTGAATGGCTGCTGTCTTGCATGGAGCTTAAGGTGAGAACAAACAACGCTCTGCTCTCTTTCAGCAAACATCACCATGGTGCCCCCGACTGTGTGCTGACAGAGAACCACCCGGGGGTGAATGACTGCACTGCAACTTTGACCACATTGAGTAAGAAAATTCAGCATTTCTCACCTCAAACGTGCTGCCCGTGTTGTCAAACTCAGGAGGCACGAAGGAGCCTTCTGGATCGTCTGCAGGTCGAAAGCATACCAATTAACTGCACCATTAAGCATGCAAAGCATACAGCACATCATCATTTCATCAATGTGGGGAACAAACAGGCCATTTGATGTAAACACTCAACGTCCAGTCATGTCAGTTCTGTACTGTAACCTACTTGCATATCCCATAATGAGATGCAAATCAGAGAAATATGCACCCAGCACGCTAAAGCACAACGGTCCAGTGGGCTAGTGCAGACGTTTCCCTTCATTTGCCTAATGCGTGTGTCAGAGATAATCCCAGCCAAACAAGACATGAGCAATCTGATGATCAGAGCGGGGAAGCAGGCACAGAGGAGCAGCTCTGCATTCTTCACTCTGTCCTCCTGAAATAGGCCGATACTTAGGCCGGACATCCAGATGCACGAAAACATCACTACGAACGTAACATCCACTCCCTCGAGTGGGCTCAGGAAAAGATGGAAAAGGCAGAAGGGGAATAAAGTGGGTCAGGACAATTTTAGGGGCTTGTCTGCTTGAGCTATGCTATCACTTCCTGGTGTACAGAGGTCAGCGTCAATTTCTGTGCTTTTCTTTTTCTCTTAAACTCCCCTTTCACCTTTTTTTTTTTTTTCCCCT
>VURO01002122.1:9227-29104 GCA_015108175.1 Pelvicachromis taeniatus
AAAAGAAAAGAAAGACAGTGGCTCTAGCTAACGTTGCTAACGTTAGCTGTCACATAGCTAGGGCTTGTCCGTCCTGTTTGTTGATACTTTTGGCTGATAATTAAGTAGTCAACAGCACTCTAGTTAAAAAAAAAAACAAAAACAAGTTTGTAACATTAGCGTACATAGTTTATTTTTTACACTATTAAGCATTACACGTTTGTATACAGTGTAATTAACCGCTTTATGGTTTCTATAGTAGTATGCCTGTTAGCATACATGCTAATATAAGTCTTCAGTGTAAACAAACCATGGCTGTCCTCACTTTAGCCGACATGATGATCCATTACAAATTAGCAGCTGTACATGGCGTTGCTGTATTGCGACACCTGTGTTAAAACGAACATTACATGTACATCCACTTGTAGCTGGCCGAGAAACAGATTGATCCATGTTTTAATAAGATAATGTTCTGTTTCAGGTCAAGGAGTGGAATCATAAAATCAGGAAGGAAATGAGAGTGGTGGACAGACAAATTCGAGGTAAGACTACAGCCAGAGTTTGACACTTCCAGGACTGTTTACATTCAGTTTATATCACTTTCACCTAAATATCTGATTACCTAACTGAGGACTTAGAAATCTAGTGTAAGTATGATGTATTTGAATTGTCTGATAATTACTGTGGAAACTCATTTGATTATTCATCTGGAAGGTGTAAAATAATAATTTGACTCAGTAAGTCATAAAGATACCAAATTAGCTTTTTATAAATGTAATAAATATAAAAAATACCTGATTAGATCAATTGTGTGTTGTCTGTGTAATGAAAGTGACATATTTTGGTTTCAGATATCCAAAGAGAAGAAGAAAAAGTTAAACGATCCATCAAAGACGCTGCCAAAAAGGGACAGAGAGATGTGTGCGTGGTGCTTGCAAAGGAGATGATTCAGTCCAAACGAGCTGTCACAAAACTTCACGCTTCCAAAGCACAGATGAACTCTGTAGTTCTCAGCATGAAGAATCAGCTTGGTGAGTGTGGCAGAGCACAAGATGGGGAGAAGGGCCTACTTACTTTGTCACTTAGAGCAAGTTTTCTGATGGCATTGTGATTATCAATGCTCTGCTCTGTCACTGAGGAAATCTGTTTTGTGTGTTTTCAGCTGTAGCGCGTGTTGCTGGAGCACTGCAGAAGAGCACAGACGTCATGAAAGCCATGCAGAATCTCATCAAAATCCCAGAGATCCAGGCCACCATGCGAGAGCTGTCGAAGGAGATGACGAAGGTCACTGTTTACCACGATATTACTGTTACATGATTGTTACACTGATGTTGTCTGATATTTTAATTCTGTTTGTTTTGCTTTGTTGAATTTGAGATATTTTAGTTACAGTTGTGTTCAATCTCTGACAAATGTAACTGCTGTACCAAAGAAATTTGACAACTTTTCATAGTAACCAAATTATACTTTATCTTTCCATATTTGTTTCTCAAGAAGAAAGCTTCTAAAACTTGACATGTTTACCTTTCAGGCTGGTATCATTGAGGAAATGATGGAAGACACATTTGAGAGCATGGAAGATGGAGAGGAGATGGAGGAAGCAGCGGAGGAGGAAGTCGACAGGATCCTCTTTGATATCACAGCAGGTGACCAAAATGAAATCACAGCTCAAAGTCACATTTTTGCCTTTGTTTGTTTTGGGGGTTTTTTAGGGAGTTTAAGTCTGAACCACAGATGGGCTATGAAGTCAAAATACTGAAACCGTGGGTTCTGCTTTCTCTGGTCAGGTGCCCTTGGCAAAGCACCGAACAAAGTCACAGACGCCCTGCCTGAAATGGAGCCTGCTGGAGCCACTGCAGCTTCAGATGACGAGTCAGAGGAGGACATCGAAGAGATGCAGTCAAGATTGGCAGCCCTGAGGAGCTAAGGTGAACTGCCACTGTGCTGCCTGTCAACGTCAGATGGCTCACTCCGCTAAGGACAGAGATGATTCTGGTGCAGGGGTTATAGTTTCAAGCATCCTCACCGCTTCTTGTTATAAATTCACATAATCATCTGGGGTTAACATTGTGCTACAACAGTTAATTTTTTTGATAGTCATCTGGTTTACTCAGCCAGAAGAAAATGTGGTTTTGCTTTTTGTGAATAAATATCAAGGGTTAACCCTGGGTAAGTCTTTATTATCCAAAGTCAAGCAGAAGGGTAAGAAGGTGTACATAATGTAAGTAAGAAAAGCCTGCTGTGCCTACAGTGCTTCATCATACTCTTCTTATTCTGTCCAAAGTTATTATGGACTGGTTGTGGAGGCAGTTGGGTGTTTTTGATCCCGAATGCAACAGACTGAATAACTGTTGATGATAAGTCACATCAGAGATGACCGTTCAGCTGTAGTTTTAATCACTTAGGATCAAAGTATTATTTTTTTTGTTTTGTTCTGTTTACCTGTAGTTAACCTACAAAATCCAGAACACTAGAAGTGGTGGATGGGGTTCACTTTTTTTGGGTCCAGTCAAAATGTGTCTGTTCTTTCTGTGGCTATACACGTTACACTGATCAGAAAACGCCACACATTCTACTTTACCTTTTTTTTTTTTTTTATCAGCACTCAGCTCATTAAATGTTTGACTTCATCTCCATGACTCCCTCCCCAACAGGAACAAACAGAGGAAATAAGTTGGTTAGTGCAGAACGTATGTACTGTGGACGTACTGTGTGTATATTTTTTCTATGTCATTGAAGAAAAAAATAAATTAACTTTTAAGAATAAAGGTGACAGTTACCAGTAACATGTCTCTACCTGTTTTGTGCCTGCATTGATCACACTTTTTTTTTAACATCTCAAGTCTCTTCTTGTTACAGTAGGCCTTTTGGGATATGTGAATCAGCCAGCTAGCAGCAGGTCAGAAAAACTAGTGCACACAGTCTGTTTAATTTTGTCTGGCAGATAAAATGGCTCGATTGGCACTTCGATTTAATAACGAAAACCTATATAGACAATAAAGACCTTAATGAGACTACTCCAAGGACACCACTCTTATTAATTGCAGGAGCTATGAGTCAAACTATAATAAACTCCCGCTTCTTCTTTTTTCTTTTAAAAGGGGCAGAATTTTAATTTTTAGAAAGGGTTTATTTTCAGTTCACCCCATTTCAAACCGGCTTTTTCTTTTTTGTGTTTGTTTTTGTTTTTTTGGGCCCATTTTGTTAAAATGGACAAAGGGGTCGGGTTTCTGCCAGCCACGGCCCTCCCTTGGCAGCTTTTGTTGGACGGTAACAAAACCTCGCCTGTGCGCTCTGGCTGCAGTTTGTGTGTGAAAGGCAAGACAAAGCCGAGGTACTGTAGCTCTGGTAATGCAGGTGCTCTCAGGTTTGAGACCAGAGGATGAGAATTTCGAGGACAGGCAATATCCCCGTCCTTGAAATCACTTTTTAGCTTCTCATGATGTTGTTTTAATGAGGTTTGACCTGCAGTTGTAAATGTCAACTTTGAGCAAAATTATATTAAGTACAATCAGAAATTTTTGGACCCTTGCTCATTGTTTTACACGGTACTAGCAACTGTGCAACTACTTCAATTTCACCAGTATCACTTAATTTGTGGTCATCTGATTAACTGTAAATTATCCTTGAAATTTTTGACACCATAGAATATAATATCAACTGGACCATGCCGTGGTAATGGGTAGCAGTTGAAAACACCATGTTCTCTTTACAGTTGTTTAACCTCTAAAATAAAGTTCTTTCATTTTTTCTTTCAAGAGTGTTCAGACTAAAACATTTGTTCCTGCCTGCAACTCTGAGGCAGTGTGATGGAGAATACTCTCAACAATTCAGACATAAACAAAACAGACAATTAAGAAGTTCACCCGTAGACAAATCGGTCATTAAAATGTTTTCGTTGCAGTAATACGTGTATATGTAATCCTAAATAGCTGGTTCATTTAAATGACCACAGAATGATTCATTCGTATGAGGTCGTTTCTGGATCTTTGAGCTGTACGGTAATTTTGGAAGGCATTACGGAATATACAAAAACTCAAAAGGAGCACGGAGAGGGGAAACGGGAGATATTTGTCTTCTTTGCACCTCCTGCATTTTATCTGACCTGCATAAAATCGACACATCCACACACCCTTGTGGACTTACGGATTCATCTTTACGCTCCGGCATGTCGTATGTCTGCTGTCTGTGCAATGCAACACTGCCATCTATGGATAAGAGCTGCAGGCCGCTCACTGTTTATCCCGCGTCACGTTGCCGCCTGTGTGCGTCCAGACGCAGCCGCCTGGACGCGCCTGTCATCTGGAGGAAACTCCTCCCCGCAGACAGCGCGTCCTGTCGCCTTCCCAGCGCAATGGTCTCCTGGATCATCTCTAGACTTGTGGTGTAAGTCCCTTTTTTAAAATGTATTTTAAAAAATGATCTGTCATACAGGGATATGAATAGATGGCACTGCCTGATTATTGCAGGTGGCGAAACGAGACGCACATTAACCGTGGAGAAGCTGCGCGCTTTACAAGCCCCCGCATTTCTGCCTGACAGCCTTTTTAATCAGAATCAGACGTCAACATAGCGAGCAAGTGTCGCCCTGTTCATTTCTGACTGAAAGCAGCCCGCATTTGAGGGGATTGTACTTTGTCGTTTCAGCCGGAATGTGCGCCGGGCCTGTGTAGACCTACTGTATTTCTTAAGGCTGGCAGCGCGCAGCAGTCTGGCACTCTTTGTTTTATCAAGTGATTTATTTTTTTTATTCTAGACAAAGGGATGACGTTATTGAGTGAATAATGCATTATTATACGAGATGATAAAAAATAAGTCAGATCCTGAAATCTGAGGGCTTCTTTCATAGCCAGAAGCCCTAAATGTCACTGAGTGGCGAGGTGTCTGAACAACAGGAGCGGTCTTTGAGTGGACCAATATTCAGTGTTGATGTCCCACATTAGAAAAAAACAAAAGGGATGGGTCAACCTTCTCAGGTTACAATGCAAGAGCATTTCATGTTATAAGAGTGGACGCATATAACATATATATATATGTTTTTATATCAAGCAGCCCGTTTCCTGTTATTATTAGAGTAGGTTATTGCTATTTTTTGCCTGCACAAACTATGAATCAGCACCATTGCAGACCGTGTAAAGTATACCAACAGCAGGCTCAAACCTCGAAATAGTGAAGCAGTTACATTTCGATCACGAGATTTCGTTACACTGATTGGACAGCCAGCGCCTTGGCAGCTCAAAACCTTTTTATGTAGATTCGTTGTTGGGTTTTAGGTGCGTCGATATTTTAAGCGTCCTTGTGTTTCTGAACTCCGAGTTAGCTGGCCAGGCCCGAGCAACATGATGTGGGTCAGTAATTTGATCAGGTCGCACTTACGCAGCTGTTGCTTGGTTGTAGCACTTTCACAGAGTCCACGTCTCTGTCTGGACACCCAGCAACACAGGTGCTTGAATAAGAGGAGGGATTTAAAGAAAAAAAAAAAAATGCAACATATGTGAACTAATTTTACCTGAAATGACTTGACCTTATCTATCAGCTGGCAAGCTCGTATAAGCCATGAGTAATACTAAGGCTTTACATTTTCTGATTGGCCTCATCTTTTCTGAAAACCTGTCCATGTCTACAAGAGGTCCAAAGACTTTAAAAAAAGTACATACAAATGCTCAAGAAGAAAGAATTATCCCCAGGATGCCAAAGTTATCAAAATGTCTATATATGGTTTGCTTTAAAATCACAGCATACACTGCTGGGCAGAAGTCTTTAGTCACTCCTCATAATTTGCTAGGAAAATGGGAAATAGGTGCAGCAATTTATTACAAACATGCAAATACACATGGAAATAGAGTATAGAGGGCAAAAACAGAGCCTGTGCAATACTAACAAGCTTTAAAGTCAAAATTTGGTGCTGCCACTTTTATTCTTTAACACCTCAGCTTTCATAGATAAGTTATCTTGTTTTTTCTTTAAGTAGTAGTAGTAGTCTTCAGGAATAGTTCTCCAAGCTTGTGCAGGACATTCAGAGCGTGTCTTTGGATGCTGTCTGCCTTGTGTTGTGTTTTCTATCAAATGTCTTTTATTCTCTGCTTGTCAATTTACCTCAGATTTTTTTAAAGACATACTGCACACCATTGCGCACCATGCTGAGAAATGACAAGGTTGCAGCTATTGGCTCTTTGGGAATCATCATGTTTGTCCAAAAAAATAAAATTTTATGCCTATCAAACTGTGTTTTTATGGCAACCTGAAAGCAACAAAATTCTTAAAGGTAGAAAATTGCTTCTTCATTAAGTTGTCAGTTATGTGTAGTCACAACACTGGTTCATCCTGTCATGGTCTGCAGGCAGACCGTATGGAGTATGAGTGGAGAACCCAAATGCAGACACAGGAGAACAGAACTTGAGCTTGAACAAAAGGCGAGCCTTTTTTGGGCTGATACAAGAGAAACACAAATACAAGGCAAGATCAATGTGGGGCGAAACTAAAACTACACATAAACTGGGAAAAACTAAATAACTGACAAGCTGTAACAAGACTGTGAAACTGGGAACCAACTATGATACCTATGAAACTATGACAAGAGGTACATGACTAGACGAGAAGAACAGATATCCTGACAAAGACTGAATGACAACACAGACTAAATACACACAGGAGGTAATTTGGGGAAGTGGAAACACACGGGGACACAGCTGACACAAATAAATGTCATGACACGGGGAAAGTGAAACTAAAACAGTGGACATAGAACAGAAGACCTCTACAAAACCAAACAGGAAACATGGAGAGACGTAGACATGACACAGTGTTGACAACATGAAACCACACAGACAGGAAACACATGACACGACACAGAAGACCAGAACAGACTTACACCAGGGGGCATGAAGAAACTCATAAGGAGTCATGAAAGGACCTAACTAGACTACAACTCAAGGCAATTAGTAATAATACTAAGACTTAACACTATCTCATAAATAATCCCAAAATACAAAATAACCCAACTAAACCCTTAACTTAAGAATAGCACCTGAATTAAACACAATATAAACATAAGAAAACAATACAAATTAACACAAAATGCTGAGTCAAAGACCCAGCCCCTGACACATCCCTTGGGTTAGGTGCTTTTATATGCTCAAAGGATTCACAGGTAGTCATAGGAACCCATAGCTCCTGCGGTACAAAGACTGTACAGCAAATGAGTTAAACAACAGCCTGTGTCCAAAAAAATCATTTGAAAGACTTTCAGAAAGCCTGGAGAATTATTGATGAAGATCATTTTAAAAATGACAAGAAAGTCATTTTGGATACAAAACATGGACTTTTTCCACAGCACTTTATTGTTTGTAATCATGTTTTATTGCATTAAATGTGTCTTTCACATTTTTAATGTCTGTTTGGCTTTAAAAGGGAATTGAATATTGATTGGTTTTCTGTCTTTTAGACTCGTCTTTGGTACGCTATATCCTGCATACTCTTCGTATAAAGCTGTGAAGTCCAAAGATGTGAAAGAATATGTGAGTAAAATGTTTTTTTTAGCTTTAAAATAATAAGACCATGGCATACTCATAAATGTGAATGTTTTACGTGGATCTGCATTAACAGATTTGACTTTTCTATGACATTACAGGTGAAGTGGATGATGTACTGGATAATATTTGCCATATTTACATCTGTGGAAGTGTTTACGGACATGTTTCTCTGTTGGTAGGTGACTGCAGATGTTTTGTGTCAACGATTATACCGAGGCCCTCCGGGGAAAATATTTTACCTCTTGACTTGAGTCTTGTAGGGTTATCATTAACAATCTTTATGGCGGACATAAAAAAAAACACAAGTTATTGTGTTTTACTGCTACTCCATGTTTTCACTGCAGGCTTCCTTTCTACTATGAACTGAAGATAGCCTTTGTGGTGTGGCTGCTATCCCCTTACACTAAAGGCTCTAGTGTGCTGTACAGGAAGTTTGTTCATCCCACGCTTTCCTCAAAAGAAAAGGTGAAATCCCTTTCCTTTTTTGTTGTATCTTCCTTCATTTCCTCCAGTGCTGTTAAAGGAAAGGCTTAGGGGGAAAATGTTTAGTTTAGTCTTTAAGCTAGCACATGTGGCTTTGTGTCTAATAGAACTGGAGTTTTGTGACTGTCTCAGGAACAAAAGTGCCTTTGTGCCAATTCACTTTCCCACTTAAGCTGTTAAAAATGTGTCTGCTGGGCAGGGGCAAAGACATGTCACATTCCCATTTTCCTTTCCACCTTTTTATCCCCGTCTGTTTGTGTGGCAGGAAACGGATAAATGAGTCTTCTGAAGATCAAAAGCCACAGAATGAAATAATGCAGTCAAGCAACACATGAAACAGCAGTCCAGCAATTGTGCAATGCCAATGAGAAACATTATGTTTGTGTGATTCTTTTTTTTTTTGTTCTTTGTTTAGGACATTGATGAGTATATCTGTCAAGCAAAGGACAAAAGCTATGACACGCTGGTGCATTTTGGGAGAAAAGGACTGAACGTTGCAGCCACAGCTGCAGTCATGGCTGCAACAAAGGTAATGCAGACTCTGGACATTTGTTTTGTACTGCGCTGGGGGTACAGTGCTCGGGCATTGTAAATAAGGTGTCAAGCTTGTTGTTTTTGTGTCCAATCACATTCATGAAGCTTTGAGCATTTGTTTTTGAAGCCGAGGATGCAGCAGATTACTGTAATTTTTGTATTTCATGATGCCATGTCATCCTCAGCCTGTCTCACACTGCTGCTGACACTAAAACCTAGCTTTTCCTGGTTTAGGGTCAAGGAGTTCTGTCAGACAGACTCAGGAGTTTCAGCATGCAGGATCTCTCTTCCTACCAGTCTGACCCTGTTAACAGCAGCTCCGACACTACGCAGCCTGCAGCCGCACAGCACCGGACCCGACCTATGATGCGCAGCAAGTCTGAGAGCTGCAACAAGGGTGAGGAGATGTGATTTCCATACTGCTTTGTGCCACCTACAGTAGTCCTGAAAACTAAATCAACAAACAAAAAATAATTGTCTTATAAAGGACTATAAAAATGTAAATGAGTTAAATAACACAAAGTACCAAAAAATATGGAAATATGGGCTCCATGAGCACACTGTATGAGCTGCCATTACAATGCTGCAGCAGTGCCTGCCTGGTTTGTGTAATGCAGATTATTAAGGCGATATCTGTTTTCCTGTTCAAGCTCGTTTACGCCAACAGATAGTGTGTAGTACCTCAGCTTTCCTGACTGGCCCCCTAACCTCAGCCCTGCCTTCCTGTTTGGAGCAGGTCAGGCCCTCACAGGGTTAACCATCCTGTGACACAACTCGCATGCAGCTGGAGGGATTTTGTGCCAAGAGCATGTGGAATCAGTTATTGTTTGTCCTAATCTGGTGTCGTTTTTTTTTTTTCTTTTCAGATAATTTTTATTTTTTCCGTGTAAGTAAATTTAGAAGTAACAACTGTTAATATTGATGGGGTTATGGTCTTATTAAACAATCAATCTTGGTAAGAGTATGTTATCTAATATTTGGTAACCAAGCTGCTGTAATCATCTGAGCCCACATTTGAATTTTCATTTGATTTTTGTTATTGCCGACAAATCCAATTAAAAGACCAAAACCACTCCTTTCTGTGACTTAGATGTTGTCTGATGTTCCTATTAAGGCTGCATATATTTGTTTATATGTGTAAATAATGTCCTAAACAGCTGGGCAGTTTAGCTATTTGGATACATTTGTTGGGGACTATTTTCAGCTGTGGATTAATACACATTTGGAGAGCTGGTGAGTATTTTTAGCAGCACGGTTGGTTTGAGGTGGAGTTAAAATTAATATGAAGCATAATAAATGTCATCTGGAGCTAAGATGTGGTTTATTAATGTGGGGTTTTTTTACACTTTCTGTAAAACAATGGCGCTTAAGGCACAGAGGAATCACAAAGTTGCTTTTTTGGGGGGTTGATCTTTTTGTGAGATCATTGGATTTGCTGTCAACAACAAAATCACCAAAATACAAAACCACCAAAGCTTCTACGATATTATGTTTTGTCTTCTGTTGTGGCATTATTTGACATGGAAAACAGGCTGAGAAGGTTTATCTGACTTTTAAAATAATAGAAAGAAGAACATAAGGAGGGCTCATAAGAACAGCCTTGTTACGCTTGTATTTGCTGCAGCAATTTGCTGTTTGACCTCAGCCATGCAGCGTGCAGGATAATGATGCATTATGATATGAGCATTCGCAATCGTCAAACTGACCAAAATCAGCTCTGTCTCTTCTGTAATGACATGGGAAGCATTAGGCCTTTGATTCGTTAGTTGTTCATTCCCCGCTGCCGACCTTTTCCCACGGTACAGGGCAAGATTTTGACATGTCTGAGTTTGAGGTGTTGGGGTTGGACCAGTGGGACTCCAAGGAGTTTCTGTCCCAGACGTCTTCAACTTGTGACTCTGAGCCCACGCCCATTACACCCACTATGACACCCCAGTCCACCCCGCCCTCCACGCCCTCTCTACCTCCCACTACAGTTGCTCCGGAGCAGCCTGAGGAGGTGAGGAAAGAGGCGCAGGCAGCGTCAAGCTCTCCACAGCTCAGGCTGACTAAGCGGAAGGCTCCTGAGGTACACTGCCTTGTGAACGTGGCTGCTCAGCTGCTGTCTGATCCTAACTGCCCCTTGAGAATGGTGATTTACTCAATGATTCACTAATTTCTGCTGCTGCGTGCCTAAATAAATCATCATGGTCCAGTACCTATGCAATGGCGGAGAGCCAGATTGCTAATACAATTTCTGCACTGATGAAACTGAATCATGCATTAACTTGGTAGAAACATTATTTAGTTCAAATGAATGTGTGATTGCAGTGACTCAGGTTTTTTGAATATATTAAACATGGTTGATAAATTCACACGGTTTGCCTTCCAGTGTGTTTCACCCATTTAGAATAACTTTGAGTTTTGACGTGGAATCAACCAGCATTCATTCATAAAACTCAACACCTAATATGGCTTTGATTGTCATTCTCAGTGTACAGCTAAATAAAGCAGGATTATTAAAGAATAAAGCTGGCAATATTTTTTTTTTCAGTTGTCAGAAGATCACATGAAAAAAACAACAATGAATCGATACTACGAATGAGTGTTACCTGCGTAGCTAAAGCCTGAAAGAGCTTCCTTATTCCTGTGTGACCCAAATGCTCATAAGAACATCAGTGAGCCACAGCGCTCATAATGTGACATAATGTTTCATCACAGTCAACATGGGACTGTAGTTTTTCTGTTGTTTTTAAGTTAGTATCACATCAGTCCCCTGGTGCCATAAATACTCTGCTGAGGGCCTTTTTTTCTATGAACAGCCTTTCAACAGTCGATAAATACTGATGTCATTTTAGCTATTCTCTGCCACATTTGATTTAACATACAGTCACCAGACACTTTATTAGGTACTGGCACACCTTTTCTTACCAGGTGGAACCTTTTTGGTCTTCAGAGCTGCTTTTAGCCTTCATGGCAGAGATTCAACAAGATACTGGAAACATTCTTCAGAGATTTCAGAACAGGTTGACATGATAGCATCACACAGCTGCTGCAGATATGTCAGCTGCATATCCATGGTGGGAATCTCTTGCTCTGCCACATTTCAAAGTTGCTATGTTGGATTGAGATCTGTTGACTCGAGAACAGTGAACTCACTGTTATGTTAAAGAAGCCAGTTTGAGATGATTTGAGCCTTGTGACGTGCAACATTTTCCTGCTGGAAGCAGGTTGCAAAGAGTAGTTATTTGGGTAATCGTGCCATTCTCCTCTGATGTCTGATATGAAAAAGCCTTTTTCCCCCAGAAAACTGCCACTCACTGCATTTTTTTTCTTTTTTACAGACCATTCTCTGTAAACTCTACAGATGGCAGTGTGGGAAAATCCCAGTAGATCAGCAGTTTCTGAAATACTCAGACCAGAACCATATGGCACCAACAACCATGCTGCACTCAATGTCACTTAAATCACTTTTCTTCCCCTATTCTGATGCTCATCATTCAGCAGGTCATCGTTCTTAAATGCACTGGGTTTCCATTAGCTCTTTAGATATTTGTGTTAATAAGCAGCTGAACGGGTGTCCCTAACAAAGAATTAAACACAAGAGTGACTACATTCACAGTCATAGTAATACTAGGCGGCCTCTTCAGTAAAAGTGTTGCACTTGGCAACCTTTGAAAGCGTTGCATGCTGTGTTTTTACACTAGAGACACTCTGGTCCCAGTACACTGAGCTGATAGGGGTTAATCCACAGAAGAAAACTGTCACTGTTATAGTGTTTACTCCTCTTTTGTAATGTTTCAAAATATTTACAGTGCATTTTTTTAAATTGCCGCCTGCTCCTTAAAAGGAATTAAAGTAAATATTTGCAATCTCCTCTCCCGTTAATGACTTCTGTAGAAATAAACAGGCTTTGGTCTGAGAGGCAAATTGGAAAATCTTCTTAGTTTTGCTTTCATCTTGACAATAAGAAAAATACTAAATAATGCCAGCCTTTATCCTTTAAATAAATTGCACTTCCTTGCAGCTACTGGCTGACTGAATTCCATCTCTCTGTTCGCTTCTCTCGTCCCTTCTAGCCTCCTCATAGAGTCTTAAGGCCTCTCACAAGATCCAGGAGTGCTCTTTCTTCGAACAATGAAGCCATGTGAAACTGTCCTCAAGACTACTCCAGCTGCCTTCGCTGCAAGAAGTTAAAACAAATATACTGAATGGCCAAAAGCTACATGACTGAAGCAGCCCTGCTTTGGAATAAGGTATTACCAAAGTGACCTATGATGACCCCTCTATATACAGCATCTAGCAAGTGACTCATGATTTAAAATGTTGAGGTAGGACAAATGAGTGAATGGGCGCCATGCTGATAAGACACTTTGAGTTTGTTGGTTATTGAATATGTATTTATGTACAGTTTATGTGTACTTCATCTTTATGATTTCTTTGTTTTTAATCTATCAAGTCTGGACAGGCAATTGCATGTGTGTCATCCCAGGCATTAGTCTGCTGTTATTAAACAGAATGTACTGTCACCGAACGTTACAGCGGGCACAGTGAGCAAGAGAATGTGATAGAAGCCAAGGATCAACAGCGTAGACCGGGCTGTTTTTACCCACGTTAAATTATTTTTTTCTGGAGAGCAGCTTTCCTGCGCTTCAATAATTATCACAACAAAGTATTAATAAATCAAGCAGAAGATCAAGCAACAAGTGACAGACGTGATTCTGTTTATTACCTCTCTCTTAAAGCCTTAAAAAAAAAAAGAGATAGCAGAGACTTAAATGTCACATTTCCAACAGTGTTCTCATTAATATCCACCAGGTTTAGAATAGAAATCACTGCCCTATATATAATAATCTGAAATAGCTGAATAAATAAATAAATAAATAAATATTAGTCACTGCACACCACCATCAATCACTTTCATTATTGTGGTAAATCCTTTTTTTGTGTAACAAAAAAAGAACACGTGCATCAGATTTAAAAAGAAAGGAAAAACTCATTACATAAGACGTTTTCTTAGTGGAGCTGACTGTTTTTGACAATCTGTTTAGTTTCTAAGCATGTTCTGTCATTTATTTGGCAGTTTTTTGTGCAATTACGATTAAGTCACTTTTCTGCTGTAGCGAGAGTAGGATACTACACGATTAAACATTAACTGTACGTGGACGCGGTTTGTTTGGTTTTATTTTACATGTTGAAATCACTGTGCAATGTTCTGCTGTGAACTGAGCAACTCTAAGCCCGACTCTCGTTACCTTTATTCGCTTCCTTTGTTATTTAGAAAATCACGAGAGTGACTTTAGTGGTTTTTCAGGTTTACAACCTGGTGAAGCGTTGTTTTCATCCTGAACTTTACTCGCTGAGCCTGAACCTCGGCGACGTTCTACACAAAGTATCACTGTGCTGGTTGTCGATTGACAGGATTAGCCCAGTAGATTTCTAACTTTCCTCTATGTATCTGTATCATTTAAGGTGGGTTTGAAACAAAAAAGCTTCTCAGGTACAACTGTTCTGTTTACACGTCACTCACGCTGATGTTGTAGATACACTTATTATGCACATGAAATGCTCTTTTATCAGAAAACAGTTTTAAATGGGGGGGGGGCAAATGATGTGTTTAAGCGCTAGTAGTATCTCTGGTAGTGGTGGAGCTGATTTCTCTGAAATTAATTCAAAGCAAAACAGGAAAAAAAAAACATGTTACAAAGTTACAGATCTGTATACTTGTGTGTAGATCGATGAAGTCATCATTGCATGATGTTTTGTTATTAAGTTGTATAAGAATTTTATTTCTTAAGTGCTTTTGTGTGAAGCTGTTGGTCTCTTCAGATGCCTTGCTAGTAAACATTTTCTTCTTTAGTTGATTTATTAAAAGAAAAGTTACGGCTATCAGTTGGTTATATATATATATACACACACACACACACACACACAAACATGTCTTATTAACTGGTAAATTTGCTACTTAACACTTTATTCACGGGGAGACACGCAAGTCATTGTACTAACGCATCCTCAGATTTTTTTTTCTGGCAGGCCAGAATGTCAAGTTAATTCAACTTAAACTTAATTGTGAATTATAAATCAAAAAGATGTGATGTGATGACATATTGGTTCATGACTATCAATTTGTTTCACTCGTTTAAATATTTCTGTTGGTGAAATCAACTTAGAACCATTAAATATGAAACAGAACTTTTGTCTGTTTGTTCTTTTTTCTGCCTATTTGTTTTAAAAGAAAACTTAAAGGGAAAGTATGTGAAAACGTGATGATTTATTTGACACATATACAACATCATTACATTACAAGCAGAAGATGAGATGTCATTACGTGAATCAGCAAATTACGGTTTGAGGTTGACCCGATCGTGGTACTTCATGTATGGATCATCGACGTACCAGTTCCTCCTTTTCCAAAACGAGGTTGTCATTTTATCCAAAAGCTTGCATTGTGTTTTGTTACAGAATATGATCTCTCTGAGGCGCTTTCGTCTGGCAGGCTTCTTCTTCCAGAGCTTCTTCTTATATCCAGCCTGTTCACATCCAAAATCAAGAAGTTAGATTTAACATGTTACCTACATATGATTCAAGCAACTGTAAAAAGCACAGACCTGTCGTCGGATCCAAAGGCCACAGTGCAGCCTCATGAACCTTTCTGTGACAGATTTTACACTCTTTCTCTTCCCCTTCTTGATACTATAGTAAGTCAGACTTCTGATTGGCGGCTGAGTTAGACTAGGAACAAGTGCAGACACCCTGCAACAACACAGAGAAGCACAACAGCCGTTATAAAAAAAATAAAAAAAAACATACTCACTTTGTACACCTGCTTGTTAACACAAATATCTAATTATCCACTCATATGGCAGTAACAGTGCAAGAGGCAGGGTACACCCTGGACAGGTCGCCAGTTTATCGCAGGGCTAACACACATAGACAGACAACCATTTGTCTCACATTGACTCCTGCATTCACACGTATGGGCAATTTAGAGTTTCCAATTAACCTATCCCCAAAAACTACATGTCTTTGGACTGTTGGAGGAACCCGTGTTTGTGTGGGTTCTCTCCCACACAAACACGGGGAGAACATGCAAACTCCTCACAGAAAGACCCCGGCCTGATGGTGCAATTGAACAGGACCTTCTTGCTGTGAGGCAACAGTGCTAACCACCGTGCTGCAGAATTTGAGTAAACATATATCGAACTGCCTTGTATCAACTATTGAGACTGCTGCTAGTGGTGGAATTGTGTGGGGATATTTACTTGGCACATATTGGGCATCAACTAAGCTGAGTATTGCTGTTGACCACATGCCATCCCTTTTTGACCTCTGTACTCATCTTCTGATGGCTGCTTTCAGCAAGAAAAAGCATCACGTTACAGAGCTCAAATCTTCTCAACTGACTTTGTGAACATGACAATGAGAATCACTGTATGCAAATGGCCTCCACCATCACCGGAACGCAATCCAGCAGAGCACCTTTGGGATTTGGTGGAGCAGGAGATTCACATCATGGATGTGCAGTGGACAAATCTGCAGCAGCTGTGAGATGCTGTCATGTCAGTTCCCGGCACGTTGTTGAATCTGTTTTGTCTTTATAATTAAGGCGATTCTGAAGTAAAAAGGGGGTTCAAAAAGGTGTAAAGTGGCCAATGAATACATACTAATGGTGATCTCTTAATTAAAAAAACAAAACTGTCACCTAAGATTACTGATATCTACTCATGATATCTACTCAAGTGGTTTTAAGCATAAAATAAATAATAGCATCTTCTATTATTTTTCAGATCCGCTGCAAAGTATTTACGTTATAAAGAGTCTATGATGCAGCAGTTGAAGTCACATTTTATTCATCTCAGTTTCTTGGTGTAATATATTCGAAATAAAGATGCCTTTTGCTAACAATATAAACAAATAACTACAAAACACTCCCAGTGAGCGTGGAAAGCAGGTGCTGTGTCACTGCAACTCCTCTGTGCTGTATTTACTAAGTGGGCCGGCTGTCCACTACTAAACAAAAGTGTCACAAGATGAGATTAGCTCGGATTATCAATTCAGTGAAACGGATTCCTGGAGGAAAACCTGTACCTAGTCGTGATCAGGACCAACGTGAACCAAGCCTGTTACTTAATTACTCAAATGCATCTATTCCTTACCTCTGCAGTATGTTGTAGCGGGGTGTCTGCCACACTGTACCCTGAAGAGGAACACGGACAGGGGCTTTAACAGAGTTGTAGAGAGGCGCAGACTGGACGAGGCTGGAGAACTGACAGGTCTGTGGTGTCCGGGCACATACAGACACGGACAGCGGCCTCAGCAGCCCTGTTGTCAAACACAAGGACGACAGAGAAACATATAAATATAAAACCGAATTCAGCTATTTCTGTATGTGTTACTGAACAGCACCGCTCAGTAACACACAGATTATAAACATACACCGCATCAAGAGGGTGAAAAAAAGTATTAATGTCAAACTGCAGTTACACACCGGACAGCCTCCTTGCCAGGGCAGCCGCCATGTTTCCTCCTGAACGCCCAAGTAAGTACGGTGTCCCGTTAGGACAAACCTTGTTAAAAGCATCCAGTTAACTGAAAGCGACACAGCGCTTTACCGCCACCTAGCGACTACTGAAGGACATGCTTCTTGAAACACTGATCAGACAAGTAAAACTTTATAAATTCACGCATTGTAGAAGCAACTAAGAGAATTATATGCTGCACAAAATTAAAGCCACGATTAAAGTATTGAAAAATATAAGTAAAACTCTAACACGCGTTTCTACTTCTACTGTCACAAGGACAAATAAATTCCACTTCATTCATTTATTCTATTTCTGTTTTATAGAGCTAATTCTTTGGTGTGACTTTTTGTTTTTAGTTTCTCTGAGGTGTTTTGCAGTTTTGTATTAGTTTTATTTGCCTTTTTTATGTTTTGGCTGTGCTGTGCAGAATATGGTGAACCAGAGACAAGTCTAAAAGAAAGGGAACCATTCAAGTCATTTTTGAAGACAACCAGACATTTAAAATGTGCAAAAATTGCATATGAACACATTTCAATGTAATAATACATGTTCATGGACAATACAGTACTGTGCATAAGGTTGGTTCTTTAAGATTAGCCTATGTGTGAGTTTTACCCCTGTCTGACCAGCTTAAAAAAAGCTTTTGCTTTTGTTTAGCATTAAAAATTTGTCTAAAAATGTTGACAATAACATAATACATTCATTCTATAACTGTACCATTGCTTTTGTAAAATATTAATGCGTGGGTTTAACTTAAACTGAGTATTTCTATACTGTAGCACTGTTCATTTAATCTATGTCCTTTATAATTTTTCAATTTAACTTTCATGTATTACAGTAACCAAAAGATTGGCAAGCACTGCACCACACTACACCACATTTTATCCAATAGAAATATATTAAATATTCCTGTATTTTGTCTGATTGGTGTATATCATAACTATCATATGCAGCTTCTAGCCATCTCTGTCTCCATAGCTGTCACATTGTAAACATGAGATCCTGAGTTTTGCCATTTTTTCACATTCTCAATCTGAACGTTTGCATAATCTGGAAAGAATTGTTCATTGCTGGAAGACCGAATCAGTATGTCAGTTTTCTTATTTACTTAATCTGGCAAATTTCCCTGTACCTGCTGAACAGATAGTCCATGACAGAAATGTAGCTGGAGTAAAAATCAACAATGTAGATCGCTAAATGAAGTAGTGATTGATGTTTTTAATAACGCCTGTGCTTTCCCTGCTATGATTCATCCAAATGACTGCTGTGCGTGGGGCTGTGGTGTGCAGTAATTATAATTCTGCCACAGCATCCATCTATCCATCCATCTATTTTCTTCACCAGCTATACCAGCTGACACATGGCAAGAAGAGGAGTACATCCTGGTCAGATCACCAGTCAGTCACAGAGGTGACACAAAGGGACAGACATCTTTGGACTGTAGAAGGAACCCACGCAGACACAGACAGAATAACCAAACTCCAACACAGTGGTTGTAACTGTCATAACATTTCAAGACAGAACATTGGCACATATATACAGTATACAATGCGCAGCAGTGACCTGTGACAGCTAAAACTAGCAAAAGGAGATTCAAATGCCTGATTAATGTTCAGAATAGACTGTGATAGTTCAAAAAATATTTCCATGACTAATTTCTAAAGTGTCGATTGATTCATACTTCTGTGGTTTTAGGCATCCTGAGCATCTTCTGTCTCTTCAAACAACCCCAGCCTGACTCCCCGATGGAAGGTGGCAGGCTGTGGGGGGTTGTAACGGCCATCTGTTCTTCCTGAGGTATGCGGTTCTCTCCAATTGTGTATCTGGTGTTGCTGGTGTACTGCAGAATGATCTGGGGACTGATCAGAACCCTGACGGTACAACACAGACGTGTTAAACTCATTTTTTATGCAAAAAAAACCCCACTAAATATATCAACAAAACGTCTCAGTTTTCCTGAGATAAACAATGAAATGAAAGAAATCTCACAGCACGCTTTGGGCTTAAACTATAAGAAATTCATGTGAAAAATTACAGAGAAAGATCTGGTAGGTTGTTGCTCAGACTGTCCTGTAATTAAAAAGCAGCAAGCTTTTGCTAATTGACAGAAGAAGAAAAAAAATCATTTTTTGTCAATTATTATTCTTGTAGAGCTATTGTAAAAAAGACAATTTTCTATAGCAGATAGTGAAAAACAGGAACTTTTCTGTCAATTAATTGTTTATCTACTGCTTAACTACTTTTATGTGGCATAAATAGTCATGGTGGGGACTTTACCAGTAGGAAAAGCTTTAAAACTTATTAAAATACATTTTAAAGTCAATACCTCTGGCCCGCTTCAGAATGTCTGAAGTTGTACAGTGAGCAGAACCTTTGCTGGGTTAATTCTAGCCCCCAGGTCTCACACCTCTGGTATAGCGTGATGGAGAAGAGTGATCTAAAAGTGTCTAAAACCCTTGCACAGTATGTTTGTAAAACAAAATATATATATAGCATACACACATAATACAACCAAGTCAAAATATGACCAAAAATGAAACACTTGAGAGGTTTAACTAATTTTACTTTCAAAGCTTTGTAGACAAGTGACGCATGTAATGTATCCAAACCGTCAGCTGTGGTGATTATAAAGAGCTGGTTCAGACAGTGTTTGTATTTCTTAATTCTCCTGTTAGCAGAACACAGTATAATTAAAACACAGCCTAAATGACACTTTCTACACACTAATAAAAGGTGTAATATCACCAGATTTACTTGAAGGCTGTTATAAACGTACCACTCTTTGCTGCTGGCAGGCTGATGTACTGCCACTGTTTGTCTGTAATATATTACTTCAGTTTTGTGC
>VURO01002123.1:3241-33268 GCA_015108175.1 Pelvicachromis taeniatus
TTGTTGTGATTCTGTATGTGTTTGTGTGTGTGTGTGTGTGTGTGTGTGTGTGTGTGTGTGTGTGTGTGTGTGTGTGTGTGTGTGTGTGTGTGTGTGTGTGTGTGTGTGCTGTGCTGCACCACTGTAGATAGTGTGCAGATTGGTAAGCTGCATTGAGGTAACCCCCTTCGTCCTCTGTCCTTGACGAGCAGATGCAAGTGTGTGTTTGTATGTGTGTGAAGAGTAAAAGAAGCGGAGGCAAGCATCAGCTCGGACCACACGGGGATGTGATAGGAAGAGGCAGACAGGTCATTAGAGAGAGAGAAAGAGAGCATCGGAGGAACAGAGACAAACGACAGAGAAAGCAATAAAAACGAAGCGAGGTAAAAGTTGGAGTTAAAACAGAGCAGTGATGACAGGCAACAGATGCTGTCCTTAAAAAACAAAAACAAAAAAACCTGAAAGGTGAGAAAAAGACACATGAGCACAACGGAGGGTAATTTTCAACAGGGGGTGTGTGCTATTATTTTTTTGTACTGTATTTTGCCACATGCATGAATGCTTGTTCATGTGTCTGTGTGTGCGTTAGCTGTTGAGCCTCAAGTGAGATGGGAGGCAGTGAGCTTGAAATGTGTAACACCTGGCCCTGAGTGCAGACACAAACCCGAAACAGCTTAAATCCCCAACACACCACGAAAAAGAAATAAACAAAATAAACACCACATACAGAATCTACCAGCCAGCATCCACAATACAAAGCACGCAAATAACCTGAGCAGGTTACATGCACAGACAAAAAACACAGCCTGCGCTAAGTGCAAAGACAAGAATACCTCACAACTGGAGCACCAAACAATCGCAGATGATGAGCGTTTCTGTGCAGCAGTTTATCGCCAGAAGAAAGACCGTGGGCTGTTATAATGTGGTGCCGCTGTGTACAGTTTGCCTCGCAGACACAATACACCGTGATTTTTTTTCTTCTAATTGTGAGCTATTACCTGATTGTGTTAGCAACCACAGCAGATAAAACAAAATGCATAAGCAATTTAATGGATTCAGAAAGTATTTATATGAACAACTCTTTTATTAAAGCGTTTGTATTCTCACATTTGGACGAAACAGCCTTTATGTTTTTATTCCATTTTTCTTGTTTTTCTTGTAAGACTTTAGTTTTTTAAAAGTCATGTTGCATTATGGGTGCAGTCTGGTGATGCTTTTATTTTACGATTAAAATACGACCTCTTATCAAGTTAACCACATAAGCGGACTGAGAGGCTTCTCTTCTTTGTCTCCTTACTCGGTTACCAAAGATCGGAGAGGTTACCATAGACTGTGAATAAAAGATGGACATAGTTTCTGGTAAGATTTCTTATCATTTCTTTAAGTAGTCGTCAGAAATAGCCAACTGCTCCAACAACACTGACTGGAATGTGGCCCTATGATACTCAGTCTCTGGTCTTTAAGTGATGGTCTAAACTACTCTGTGTTTATTAAGACTGTTGTGTTTTTAACATGTTGTAACATCAGCCAGTGATGACTTCCTTTGATGTTTTGAAGCGAATATTTCAAACTTGGATCCATCACTCCATCAGACCTCTTAGCACTGATTTTCTCCCTGTTTCCCTTCTTTAAGAATAGCTTCTTGACAGTTCCCCACTGAGACCATTTCTGATGAGGCTTTTTTTAAACAACTGAAGGGTCAGATGTATCTCTCAGGTCCCGTGTTAGGTCTTTGCTGGATTTTTCTTTCTATTTCTTAAGGACATGACTTTCAGACTCTGTTCATCTGTTCTACATAGTGTTTTAGGCCTGACACGTCCCAGAAAACATTCCCATGCGTCTCCACAGCGAGCAGGGGGGTAAATTGTGGGGCTGTGTGTGCAATGTGCATGTTTGTTGGGTTCTTCTTTTGTCTTCCATTTATACAGTTTCTTCACTTTTTCAATATTTTAAGGACATGCTGCACTCCTGTTTTTAGTCGATACGGTAGCTCCTTGTTGTTGCAAATGTACTGTTTTTATGTTAAACAGTTTTATTGTTAAATCAGAACAAATTATGTGTTTTTGTGACAGGCTGCTAGTAATAAGGGGCCTGAGTCTGTTCTGTGAAGAAGACACGACACTGAGTGAGCCACTGAGTTAGGAGCTTTTATATGCTTGAATGATTTATTGGTGTTATGGCTTAATTAAAAAATAAACATTCCACTAAATAGGGTCTGGTACGAGGACTGGACTGAAGATGAGTAGAAAAAGCAACCAATGTCCGAATAATAGTTTTTCAATTTTTCAGAAAGACCACTTAAACTGACAGGAAAGTCTGTCTCATAAAGAAATGTGGTGGCTCAGGATAGGACTTAGTAGAACACTATCCCTGTTATTTAATGCTAAGTAACTCACTAATACCCACACAGCAGGACATATTATTTTGCAGATCATTTAATTTCTCTTGAGTTAGATAATCCACAGAGACCTTTAAATCTGCTCTAACTCAGGGTAAATTACTTGGTATGTTGAACTGGGTCAGAGCGCATTACTTACACCAGCTAGTCTGCCCTAACCTGTGCTGACAGAGGCCTTGGTATGTGTAACGAGCACCAAAGTAAACCACAGCAGTAACTCCCTGAGATAGTGGCAGTCTGGTGTAAACATGCTTTGCCATTTTGTGCTGGTTAGATGAGCTTCATCTTTTCTCTGCGTTGTTTTTCTAGATAAAGTGGCTGCTTGGTGAGAAAATAAAAATCTTTAATTGGTAAAAAGAGTTTCAGGTAAGAGCTTTGTGCCTATAATGGCATTAACATGATCATGGGCACCATGGTATTCAGTTATTGTGCTTTTATTTTATTTTTTAATTTGAAACACATCTAAACTGCACTAAATGTAGCAGATATATAGAGTATGAGCGCATCGTACCATAATACTGCTACTGCAGGAACTAATTACACTTTAGAATATGGACTTAATTACTTGTACTGACTATGTAAATGAGACCTTGTCTGGCTGAGCCATTGAAGGTAATAGGCATCCAGTGTATTTGGGTCAATGCCAGTCCTCCAAGCCCAACAGAGGGCAGTCTAGCAATCAGTCGGCTCCCAGTATGGTCCCAACATTTAATTAAAATCATCAATCACTTTTTGAAGGTTTTAGCACAAAGAGCCAATCCACTGTGTGGAGACCAAAGCATAAGAGGAGGCACAAGGCAGGTTTCCATTAAGGTGCTCCTTATTATGACTTTGTAAATTACACTAAAGGTGGGAAGAACTAATAAAGAAGGGGTGATTTTTTTCTTCATTTTCTATAGTTTGTTTCCAAAAGCACTGAACATGGGTGAGATTGATCTTTTCAGTACATATAAAAACTTAAAATTAGTTACACTGTACTTACCACAACAGTCCTACAATTAAGGATAGGAACTGAGAACCAGTTCTTGTAACTGGTTCCCAGTAGTCCAATTTCTTGGAATTGTTATTCTACCTGTTAAAATAACCCAACGGGTATTTTAGGTAAGATCTTTTATTATCGGTAAAGATTTTAAAATCCGTGCTTGTGCAGGTCTGATTCGTCTTTCCACAGCAGCAAACTTGCCTTCTTTGTCAAGCACACTGTAGTTAGGTGATATCGCAGCCACTTTCAGGGAGCACTGAGTAACTGGTAAATTATTTCTTCAAAGTATCTTTCCATCTCCACATGGAACACCAGTTACCAGTGACAATGTAATTATCCCCCACTAACCTCCCACCCAGTAAACACTGCCAATTTACTGTTAGCTTCTGTTGCTATGCAGGAGCAAATTTCCAAATGCACTGTAATTTTTTTCAAACAATGGCCATTGTTACCTCATTGTTATTACTAAGCAAAGTTTTGAGTCACACTTGATTTCTTTATATTTCAGAGGAGTGTTGTTGTTGTTGTTGTTGTTTTTTGTTTGTTGAGTCACTTAACACTGTCTTATGAATCATTCAAGCCTAAAAAGTCATCCCAAGGACCAGTGTTATGGCTACACGTAACAGACAACTTAGCAAAGAGCTGTTAGGTGAAAAATTGGCATATTTCAGATTGGTGTGCGGTGTGTCCTTAAAAGAATTTGGGGAAAGTGAGGGAAAATAGAGGGAGTGGCAGGACTACAGCCCATGAACAGTCTGGAAGTCACGTCCTTAAGAAACGGGGGGAAAAATGGCAAAACCTTACATTAAACCAGAGAGATGCATCGGGATGTTCAGTTGATCCATCCACTGTTCACTGAAGCCGGTTCAGAAATGTTGAAGGGTGGCAGTCAAAAGTCATTATTAAGGAAGGAAAACAGAGAGAAAAGGCTGAGGGATGCCAAATTACTCAAGAACTGGAGTCAAAAATCAGTGGCAACACATCTGATGCAGTGATGGATCCAGTTTTTTGTTTAAACCATCATTGAACAGAGAAGGTGAGGAGAGAAGTACAACGGCAACTGACTACAGCCATCTGTAAAACAAGGTGGAGGCTCTGTCATGGTTTGGGGCTGCGTTTCAGTCAGTGGTGTTGAAGATGTCAGCAAAATTGATGAAATTAAACAGTAAAGTACCGTCAAGAGTTTGATCCACTGTGGAATATACTTCATTGTCTGATTGAATGTGGAATTATTTTTCTGCTCCACAATGAACCCAAACATACAGCCAGTGCATTAAAAACATAACTGGATTGAAAAACACACAATGGAACAATATCAGTCATGGATCGGCCTCCCGAGAGCTCGGACGTCAGCATTATTGGGATCATCTTGACAGAGAACAGAAGAAAAAGGCAGACAACATCCAAAGGAGAGCTTTGAATGTCCTTCAAGAAGCCTGGAGAACTGTTCCTGAAGACTGCCTAAAGAAATAACAAGAAAGTTGCCTCAGAGAGTTCAGGCTGTGTTGAAGAATGGTGGTCACACCAAAAAAATTGACTCATTGTCAATCAAAAAGCATCTTCGTGCTCATGTTTTATATAAGGAAAACATATATTGTGATAATCCATATGCCTTTTTATTGATATATTAATTGCAGAAGAATGCTGTCAACCTTTATCAAAAGGCTGCTGCTGTATCTGGAATAACAGTCAGAATTCGCTACATAAACACTTTAGTTTGGTTCATTTTAAGGACATCTCGAAAGTTTGCCTAATGGAGCTCGTAAGCCAGTTAATCTTAGGATGAATTAACTTATCCTGCAAAGATTCAGTCTGGCAGAGTGTGCACAAAAGTGTGTTCACTCTCTGTAAATCCACCCTTGGATCAGCTTCATTTTTGTCTTTTTCTCTCCGTTGCACGACCGTCCACATTTCTCACTCCACTACATCACATCCACATTGACCTTTTTGCCTTCGTGTTCTCTTTATTACCATTCCTCACTTTCCTATGCTATTTAGGATTTTCTGTCTTTATTTATTTGGAAATATCCTGTTTGTAACCAGTACAGCTTAATAGCACTAAATATTTTTTCCCCACCTTTCACCATGCTTGATACTGTGACATTGCTTCCACTCATCAACACCTTTCCTTCCATGTTTAAATCTTTCTCCTTTACCCTTCCTGACCCCTCTTCTCTTCTGTGTTTGTCTCACCTGCCAATTAACACATTTTTACATCCAGGACCTGAAGGGATTTCTCACCTCACTGGCATCAAAATCTGTGGCTAGACTGATAAGCATAGAGATTTTACAGAAAATGATCAAAATTGTGCTCACCTGTCCCACTTCCCACTCTTTAAGAGGAGAATAAGTCTTTTATGTGACTGCAGTCACACTGACATAAAAGGCACACACAGAGATGAATGCTTTGCTTAATAAATCTGAAAAAAACGTCACCTTTCAGCTACGCTCTGTTCTGACATGTTCAAGGAGAGGTCCACAGAACATTCAAGGGCTCGTTAAATCCATATGTAGTTGAGCTCAGTTTATTTATGATGGGGTGTCAGATAAAATCACACGTTTCATCTCTACTCACCTCTTCCACCTGAAAATTACTCTTACAAAATAGGACAAACATTAGAGAGATGTCTTTCACTGCAAAGTCAATGGGTGGAGGCTGGCCTGTCACACCTAAGGTCCACCTGAAAACTGAAAAAAAGAAAAAAAAGATCCACTTATGTTCAAATTAATTTATTAACATCAGCTTTCTATTTGGATTCAAACCACTATCTACTGACTGACAGTCCTGTTTTAGCTTTTCATCCATAACGGCTTCCTCCTGGTTTAGTTGAACTTTATGCTTCCTCTCTAACTTCCTAAAGTCTTTCTGTCAGAATGTCCTAATACCAAACTTCTCCCAGCGGCAAACACTCCCAGAAAATTATGCTGGAGATAGTGGTAATTGTCTTGATGCACACTCAATCATCCAGGTAAGTAAATCCCAAAACTTGATTGTGTTCATCTGGATGCAGCATTTTCAGTGGGATAAATTGTTTCGTCACTCATCCAAGTGACTTCTTCAGTCTCAGCTGACTGCAGGTTTCCAACCTTATAAACAATACATTTGTACAATGACTGAAACCAGACCAGTAAATGAACAGTGGGCTGTGAGGTCACTTCTTTGATCATTAATATGCAAATGATCATAACCATTGATCAACAATTATTGATCAGGGCCCACTGATCAAAGGTCATTGATCAATGGCCATGAGTAGCATTCACAGAGAGTTGGGGAATGGCTGCAATCACAGCATTGTAAGATCGGCCCCCTCCTCGATTCAGAGATGGTCTTTCCCTTTTCACGTAAATGGCCTCCTTGACTCCCCGTTCAAACCAGCGTTCCTCCCTGTCCAGGATGTACATCCTCATCATTGACGCATACGGGATCCCGTAGTGATCCCATATGCGTCAGAAGAGTTGAGACGCATTTTTTCTAAACACCACGTCTCTGTGGCTTTTAAACCCCCAAACACACTGCGCCAAAAATTGGTCCACCCCAAGGATCTGGTCCCCCGACACAAACAGAGTAATATAGTGTACGCCGTTAAGTTCCAGGAGGATTGCCAGGATTTATACATTGGGGAAACCAAACAGCCTCTGGCGAAGCGGATGGCACAAAACAAAAGAGCTACCTCATCAGGCCAGAACTCTGCAGTTTATTCACACCTACAGGCCCTCATGTTCTCGTCATTGAAAGAGTGTCCACTGGCCTGTAGGTGTACCTGCTGAGACGCTAGTTTGCTGCTGAGCCACAGCCTCCCCAAAAGTGCTAGGTATTTCACAGGTTTCAAAGCAGTACTAACAGGGATGCAGCTTTGAGGTCCAAACAGGGGAAGCTGAATGATGTGAGGGTTTATCTAACCTCTTCCAGAGATGTCTTGCCTGCGTCCTCCTCCTCTATTAAACCTCACTATGACACAAAGTACGACCTCATATCGGCCACCCCACACAACAGTTCACCTTCATCTTAAATTTTGCACACAGGATGAGTGCCGATTTTCCAGTCTTTCTCTCTCCCTTAAGCGTTTGCTTTTTGGTCTTCCCTGCTGTTTTTCTTCTTTAACATATCTCCTTTATGTTTTCATACACAGGCCTACGAGCACACGGTCTAGTTTTGTATGCTGCTAAGCCAGGTTAATGAGACAGATGGCAGGGTGGGCTCCATGGTGGCAGAGGGGCGGCATCAATTTCTGCGACACTGGCTGCCATGAGAGCATATGTCACACGGGCGAAGGTTTCTGCCCCCTCGACTTCTGTTCCTTAGCTTGGCGAGAGCAAGGAAATAAAAAGGAAAATGTGCAAATAATAACAGAAGAGGTGATGTTAATGCAGGGACAGACATCTGATATTGATGCTGATACCAGAAGGGAAAATAGATGTAAAAAGCAACTTTAAGAAAAAGAAACTGATAAGGATTGTATTCATGGAAAGAAGCCTTTCGTGCTGTTTTCCCCCTGCACATTAAAGACTCTCTATCTTTCCTATCTATCCGTGATGCTGGGATCCATACAGAGGGCTAATTTACCACAGTCTGCACAGTTCCCATTCTGCCTGGCATGCAGTCACAGCTCTCATCTGACTCCTCACGGTGATTATCACTCTACCTAAGATAGCAGGGGGTTGCATCAACATACCATTTTAATCATCAAGTCACATCTCCGTTTCTCACCTTCTCTTTTCTTTGCTTTCTTTGTCACCTCGACCGGTTTCTCCGTGTCTTCATAAGTCTGCAGTTTGTATTTGACCATTTTCCTTTATGGCTCAGGGCAGTTATTGCATCAACCTGATTGCCTATGCAGCGAACGGGGCGAGAAAGATAAAGTTCATGCCTTCCTAGTGCTTTCAGCCAAAGTCACCCATTCCTGTGAAATGAGATTAGGCTGAACAGTGGTTGTCATTTCTGCTTCTTAGCTTTGATCCATTTTTACTCAGGCAAAAGCAGAGACACCTCAGGGGTCCTGCTTGGCTGGTGGACTGCCATGCTTCAGTCAACACCTCAGAGGTCTCTGACAAAAGCCGGTGCCCAATCTGCATTCACAACAGGGGTGCATACTGGTTCGCTACTGTCTATTCTTACATCTCTATGTGGGTACATTGGTCCAAGTCTTAGGTTTTCTTTTTAGCATCTAACTCACACTCACACTGCAGCCACAGTAATAATATTTCTTTTTACATTTTAGGATGGTTTAAGACATATTTACTGTCATTTGGATGACAAACACTCATCATGTGTGTACTGAGTATGGTGGTGTAGATGGAGAGCAGAGATCTGTTCGTTTGCAGAAAATACCAAATAGAAGAAACTGCAATGGCTTCAAATAAAATCAGGGTGTTTCAATTACCTTCGCTGTTTCCCCCTCTATCTTGCTTCAGTGTTATTTCCTTTGTTGTGTTTTGGTCCCTTTTCTTTGTCATTTCAAATGTGTTTTTGTCTCTGTTCAGTATTTGTCTTTTGCTTCCTGTTTTGCTTTGAAGGTTGGTTTTCTTTCATATCCTGTCTTAGTTTTGCTGTCTGTCTCTGTCTTCCCCTGATCTTTGTTTTCACTGTGTTCTTCTCCCACTTTGTGTTCTCTCTTCTTGAGCAATTATACTACAAAATGTATTTTCATGTGCCTTCATATTTTTTTCATGGTATTAGTTGTATTTTTTTGTATTTAATATACAAATATATATATATATATATATATATATATATATTGTATACTTCCAGTGCCTCCCGTGTGGGGCAGCCTGTTACGACAGCTCTGCTCATTTCTGAACTCTTCCCTATTTGCTCCTTTTAAAAAATGTCCCACGTGTGGGACTACTAAAGGTTGATCTTCTCTTATTTGAAGTGGAGCTTTGATCAAACACAATAAAGCCTCACCTTTTGTTTAATATTAAGCCTGAAGTGTACCGCATGTAGGTCCTCTATCCTACGCTCATGACAGTGAAAGAAGGACGAACTACTAACTAATTATAAACTGTATAGTGTTGTCAAAAAAATCCCCAAATCGTTAGATGCTAATTAGTAACAGTATGAAACTCAAGAGTGCTGTTTTAACCTCCTCCAATTGACACAAAACTTTAGTCAGGACTTAGGGTTAGGGTTGACGCCTCCACTCACTAGCAGCTGAACACATGAACGGTACTTGAGATTGAAAACATTAAAAAACAGTTTGTGAGGAATTTTAGTAAAACTCCATTTTCAACAACGCTGAAGTACTAAACAGTTACCATGAATGTTATCCAGGCCAGTGCACATGTTTTCTATTAGCCATTATTTGACGCACATAAATCCAGCCTCAAGCTAGCATACTGGTTCTAGTGCCCTTCTCAACCCTGGATAAATGGGCTCATCAGGAAGACCATCCAGCCTAAAAACTGTGCCAAATCAGACATCAGTAATTCCATCTGATATGGCGATGCCTCAGGAAATAACGGAGCAGATGAAAATACGTTTATCCAATAGCCACATTAGCCATCTGCTAAGCTATCGTTAAGGTAGCAGCTAGGGGTAATAATAAAACAATAACGTCAATGTGGGCGCTTGGTAGCTAACATTTTCAGTCCTGCCCATTTGTAACATTGATAGTGTTAATTTAACAATGAAAGATCATTATTTGCAATGATTTGTTTCTCTGAAACACTGGAAACAGTGGCAGCCTACCTCACTATCTCTATCACTATGGTTCCAAATCATCAGTAGCGCAACTTAAAAATAAGCTATTTGTCTTGTACTCACCTTATAGTTTTGTTTTTGCTTTTTTTTACACGACATCAGACAAATTAAAAATAATGTCATCGATATTATTGCTCGCATTGTTATCATTTTTTTTTTTAAATTACATGAAAACTAGCCTTGAAAAATTTTCTTTGGCATTGGTATCAAGTTTGTATTTCTACCAATAGTTAACTCTATGAATTATAATATTATGACATAAATTGCGTGACTGATGAAACAAGCATAGATCATCATTCATTTCCAAAAGTCTAAAACCCAAAATTGGATCAACAGTGTTTCCAAAGGTCTCAATTTAAGAGGTTTAAACTGTTTTAGTGAAGTGGATGCTTGTAATACATTTTTTCAGGCAAAAATGCATTAGTGTGGATTTAAACTCACACATGTTCTCTGTAAAAAATAATTCTGGCAAAAGGCAGCAAGCAGAGGCCTATGTGTGTAAAAGTTGTCCTGTTTTCTGTCATCACTATCTTATCTACTAAAACGTTTGAAGGTTCTCAAAATGTTTTTAATACTTACCTTTGAAAAAAATATTACCAGTTTCCAATAAATGTTTTTTCCCTCTAAAATTTTAAACACTGCATGCCATCGCAGCAAACTGAAATCTGTTGCATGCTGATTTTACACAACATGATGATTTTAAGCTTAATGTTTCTGTCCAGTACTACTGTATACTGATTTGGAAAAGAAAGCTTGTGTATCTGATTGCGCGACCAGTCCAAAACACTTTCTCACATGAAATCACCAGTTAGCTTAAGCTAGCAAAAAATGGCTAATCACGCTGCATCGAAAAATAATAGAATTCACCTAAAAAAGCTTATTTATTGTTATTTGTTTACAGTGTGAAACCATTACTGTGAACATAATGCATGTTTTTTTTTTCAGGTTACATTTTTAAGTTCATTTTGTTTATTTGTTTGGTTGGGTTTTTTTGTGCTAAAGAAAGGCTAATTCTAGGATTTGGTTTCATCAAAAGCTTAAGAAATATATTCAATTTGATTAAATTCAGTTTTATTTATCTGGCAAATTACATCAACAGTCACCACAAGGCATTTTATATGGAAAAGTAAAGAATCTAAAATATTGAAAAGAAACTCCAAAAATCATATGACTCCCTATGAAAAGTGGGAAGGAAAAACTCCCTTTACACAGGAAGAAATGTCTGCCAAAATGTCTAACCAGGCTCAGGTTATATCATTTTAATCACTTTAATAATGATTTTAATCATTATTTATTTTAATAAAATGTGGAAATGGCACCTTTGAGTCATATATATAATGTTCACTCCCAGTACCCAGGCTCACAGGTGTAGCAGGTCTACACATCTACAGGCTGACATATGTTCCCATTTTGCTACATGTGGGGAATATTTTCCATGAAATTTCTGTTACTCAAATCCAAGTTCTGTCATCAGATGTGCATCCAAGTGGCTCATTGTAAATAAACAGTGTCCCAGCAAAGATGTGATGTGTGAAAGAAACAGAATAATAGATAACAATGAGATATAAACCAACCATAGGTCCCACTGATGCATATTTTAAAAGATGTTACCAAGCAGAGAAAAGTGTGGTGTGAAATTGAACGAGATAAAAATAGAGAATGGAAAAGTAAGAAACGTATAACCTACTTTTTTCTTTTGGTTTAAAAAAAAAATAAGGTAAAGGAAGAGGAAAGAAGAGATTAAAGGGAAAGAAAGGGATTAGTGATGCTGCTACACAATGATGAAGCGATTGTGCTTATGTAAGAAGGAAGAAGGATCACTTTGATAATATAAACAGGAGGGGTTTGACTTTCTGGACAGATACTAAAGAGGATAACGGTGGTTGTGATGTTGCATTTTTCTCAGTAGAAGAAGGGCATCACTCTGCGTTTATTAGGTTGTATGATGTGTGTTGACGTGTATGCTTGATAGGCTCCATTTTTGTAGAAGTAGCATTTGTGTAAAGTGCCCCTTGGCCTTGTGAATGCAACTGTGTTTGCGCTTATGCATTGTATGCCTGTTCATCCATAAATGAGCTCATGCTCTTTTCTCAGTTGTTATTCTTCATCATATTTTATCAGTGTTTATGAAGTCTCTGATCTATAGACTTTTTCAGAGACTTGGAGCCTCGCGTTAGCACCCATCCCTCAGTCAAAGTCAAAGTCCTGTTGAGATCCACATGTAAGTAAAGGTAGTGATCTTGATCTGCTCGGACAGGTGCCGTGTCTTTAACATCCATTGGCCCAGATCTCATCTATACACTGCATCGCATAACTTTACACATGAATGACTTTCCCAATCTTGTCAGAAGCATTAAATCTCATGGCTGCAGAGCTGCGCTTCATCGAAGTGAGTCTGCAGTTGGTCTATGCAATGCAAGAGTTGCAGCATGCTTTCATTAAATTAAGTCACGGACAAGAACTGAACATCTCAACACCAAAGGTTTTCTGCTGTATTATTTGTGAGTGATTGTGTCTGGAGACATATAGGATTCAGTAGGTAAGTTTTCTTTAAATCTATTTATTTAATCTATACCTAATCCTTCTTTTTGTATAATTCAGATACTTGCGAGTGTAACAGGCCAATAGTTTTGGTTGTGGTCAATGGTCTGCCTGGTGTTATGTGTGCTAACTAAACTATCAAGTCACAAACCCATTAATGTTGGACCTTCAGCCATATCTCCATTTAGATTCACAGAACTACTGGTACATAGGTTTGTATTATTTCTTTTTTTCTTGGCACACTTTGAGCCCCTTAGTTTCAACTGGACGCTATCTAAAACCCACAGCCTATCGAAGTATTGTTACTGACCATGTCCATCCAGTTATGACCACAGTGTACCATCTTCTGATGGCTGCTTCCAGATGGATAATGTGTCATGTCACAAACCGCATATCATCTCAAACTGGTTTCTTGAACATGAATATCACTTCACTGTCCTCAGTCACCAGATGTCAGTCCAACAGGGCATTTTTAGGATGTGCTGGACCTGGAAAGTCTTATTATGGATGTGCAGCCGAGTAATGCTGTCATGTCAGAGTGGACCGTGTCTGTGTCGAATCGTTGCTATGAAGAATTAGGACCGTTCTGAAGGCTCAAGGGAGTCCAACCTAAGCTAACAAGGTGTACCTAATGAAGTGACCAGTGAGTGCACTTTCGGGTTGCTTCCTGTTTTGCTTTGTCTTTTTTAGGGTTTCACTTCCTATGTGTGTGATTGGCTCCTGTTTCCTATCCCCAACTACTGTAGTTGGTGTGTATAAATAGTCCTGTCTTTCTCTTTGAAGCTTGCGCTTTTCCTCCCGTGTGTCCTTTTTCTTCATGTTTGCAGTCTGTGCATTTTGGATGTTTGCTTTTTGGAGTTTTACACCTTTATGCTTTATTTGCTCTCAACTTTAAATAAGTTTAAATAAAACCTGAGGTTTCTGTTCTGTTCTTGTTTTACAGTCCACCTTGGAACATTTCAGTCATTAAACATGATAATTTAAACATCTGCAGCAGCGAAATTATACATACACATTACATGCAATCTTTAAATAACATTGACAGGGGGCATTTTTATTGAGAATAAGCACTTTTGCTTTTGTAAGTTAAACTCTCTGGGAGCTTTATCCTAACTTCTCTCTCATCTGTATATTGATGAAAGTTATACATTATTTATTTTCAATAAGAACGACCACATATGGAGATGCATGTCCAGAAAAAAAGAGATCAGAAAGTTTCAGAAAATTCACATTCATTTACAATATTTTCCACTAGGAAAAAATAAGCCAGAACAAATAAAAACTATATATAAAATCCTGCTGCTACACGGTCGTGATCCTAAGAGGGTGCCTAAAGCTAAGTGCTGACACAATCACTTGAGAATAGCAAAATCTTGAAGAAGAAATTAAAGGCAGCTAGAGTATTTTAAGATTTCCACACACCAGAAAGTGCCAGAAATGCAAACTGTAATAAGTTGTTCATGGGGAATAACTGATGGCTCTGCAACCAGAATTATGCTTTAAAGGGACCAAAGGGGGTCACTAAAATCTGTACATGGATTTTACTCCCAAATGACTAAGCTTTAGCTCAAATACACTCAAATACTGCTCAATGCCCTCCAGCTATATTGCACAATGCCCAATTTTAAGAAATACCGCGCCCCCCTCCCCACCCCACCCCTCTCCTCACCCCTCTCCTCTCCTCTCACACAGAAACAAAGAAAAGCAAAAGAAAGAAAAAGCAAAGGAGCTTGGCCCTAATCCAGCTTTTCATATGGGACCAAAACAGTGTTGGTTTATATTGCACTTAATGACAGTCCTGCAAGGGTGGATGTAACTGTGGATGTAACGTCATGTATCATGTCTTTTTCTAGTCACTGCTTCTCAAATTCAGTAGAAATTATCACAAAGTCAAGTACATGTCAGAGGCACTTAGGAAACGATAAACACGGATCTCAGAGTATCCAGCTACACTCGCACTGCAATATTTAATAATGTGATAGCAAACGCTGTTGTAGATCTACTGCAGTGAAACTACAGTTTAATGAACGTGGACTACAGTGAGTGCGCCTTACATATGTGTGCTGGTGTTGCCTTGTTTCACAGGCTGTAGAAACATGGGACAAATCAGCACCACATTCCTGGGGCTTCATATACCGCTATTTCAAAGGCTTTGGTGCGTCACATTTATGCACGAGGTCCTTTGACATTGGCGTGTGACACAGTGGGTTATGGCTGTAGTGAGATGGGTCTGTCACTTCCAGCTTGTCACAAGAACCCCTTGGTGTCACATTTCAACATACTGGATAGAGTCGTTTTTCACTGTTTTCACAGAGTTATTGTTGTAAAGGAGAATATTTTTAAACCCACACGCCGACTTTTCCTGAACCTATCCAAGTACCTTTGGTGGGTAAACCAAACCAGGAAGTGAAGAAAAAAACGGCAAGTGAAAATGAAATGAATCACTAAGTAATAAAGTGCAAAACACCCATGCAGTGCGGACGTCTTTCATATTGCGTCACATAACTAATGCAGAAACAACACTTTTAAAAGAATGACCTTACTGGACTTAGTGGGTTAAGAAAGTGTCTGGAAAAAATTAACTTATTAACCTCTTAAGACCAAGAGTATCATGTTGCTCAGACAAATGAAAACACTACACATTGTTTACCAGCAGGTGAAATTAACTTAAGCCCTTAACACCTAGTCTATCATACTTGATAAATGAGTGCTTCTGCACTATCAGCTTGATTTTTCCCCCCATGAAACACCAAAATAAATTGCACAATACATTTATAAGTAATAAACTTCCAATAAATAAATGCAAAATTATAATAATTGGCAAATGTAGCCGATATTATACAAATTTAAACTCAAGTATGCACAGTAATATTTTTTATTTGTCATAAAATGTGACATTTCTGGCACTTATTTAATGGTTTATGGGTTAACAATGTCAACTAGAAATTTGTCTTTGATGATTTTACTATTAAACCGATTCCAGCTATGAAAGCTTAATAAATAAATATAAATACCGATCAATTTCATGTGAACACTTGGAGCCTAACATAAGTCATATTTTCGTCTGTCCCTGTGGTTTGACTTTTCTGTTTTTGCCACCTTATTTGATCACTAACACACCAAAGTCAGCTGTCTGCAGAGAGGAATGCTAATGGAAAAAATCTGTATCTTGCTGCTAAGCAGCGGGTCCCGGCTGTTTCCTAGATGCCTGATTTGTCCCTCACAGCTTCATGTCATTATTCTAGATGATGCTAAAATGTCTGGCTGTTGCTCTAATATATGCTGTCTGAAATTCACTCTTTCATACACTAAAAGGGAAAAAAAAAAGAAGAAGCTGGTTTTGTTTAACACGGCTTTGAAGAAAACTGGGGGATCGTGTATCCTGACTTCTCTTCCTCCTTCTTCTGAATGAACATGTTCAGTGTGAAATTGTTAATTAAAAAGCTAGATATAAAATAACGCGCATGGGTGTGAAATGTGTTTATCTAAAATGCTATTTCTTTCCGTTCTCCTCGTCTTTAATAATGTTGCTCTAATCCTCCCTGCTTTCTTGTTGCTCTCTTTATTCTCTAACTCCCACCGCTCCTCTGTCATCTCCACAATCCTCTTCATTCATCTCTTGGCTCAGAGTAAAACGTCCCCGCTTATTGCCTTATAATAGACACACATTCATAAAAAGGGCCAGTCTGAATACACACTCGCATTTGACTAATACCCAAAAATTTTGATTTGATTACTTACGCACACACAAACACGCACATCTGAATCCTCCAGCCACCTTGTAAGGACAAAAAAAAATGGGCTGTGTAGTCATGATGCCGATTGTTAATCACATCTCACGTCTGTATTAATGTTTCATTCCTCAACTCATCTTTAGCTTTGCATCATGTGACCAATGCAACTCCCTGTCACTCACCTTTACGTACCGATTTTGCAGCTCGGTGAAGCAACAAAGTCAAAACGTCCTTGGTTTCCAAATGCTTCACACTACCTCCGCTTTGTCATCGCGTACTCTTGATGAGCAGCTTAATTTCAAGGAATTATAATCCTGTTGTCTCTAAACTGCAGTGACAGCCTCATCACATTTAACCATGAGTCCTTGAAGGAGCAGTCGAGACAGAGGCGGGAGCCAGAGTGCATTCTGCCGCAGCCAAGAGAGATAATTTAAAAATGTTGGTTGAAATAATGCGCTTCATGATTCACACGGATGCCATCCACGCATGAATAATTTATTCCCGCAGTACTAACCCTAACCCCATTAACGTTCTACCTTCAGCATAGCACCCTCGCTTCTTTCTTCACTCCTAGACTCATCTTTCCTTTTGCTGTTGCTGATTTTGAGAGCGTGAATTTGCTTTGCGAAATGAGGCGGTATAAAAACATTTCACACACTGTACACCCCAAAAAATATTTGTTGCTCTTATACCACATGAGACAACAATTCTGATTAAAAGGCAGCTGAAAATAGTAAAATATTTAATCATTAAGGAAAATATGCTTTGTATAAACTTTGTATACCAATCAAGTACATTTCCTTTGACCAGAGTGCATTAACTTTAAAGTTTTACAGTGTACCTATGTAACAAAATGACACTGAAAATTTATACGTAATCAGATTACTTAAAGTCAGCATTATAAGATGCTATGAACATTTAAGTTATAAATGTTGAATTGTACAGATGAATGGGGTAAAATCACTGTTATAACGTGATAGTTAGTCACACTTTATTTGTGTAGTTGGGTACATTTTTTTCCATTGATGAGGGCTGTTTCCTGCTTTATTTATACCAGTCAAAGACATTTACAGGTGATGTTTGAGTCTAAAAGCAGTTCAAATCACCCAACTGGTCGCAGCAGATGGCCGCCCCTCCCTGAGCCTCGTTCTGCTTGAGGTTTCTTCCTGTTAAAAGGGAGTTTTTCCTTCCCACTGTTGCCAAAGTGCTGATTGTTGGGTTTTTCACTGTATGTATTATTGTACTTACAATTTAAAGCACCTTGAGGTGACTGTTGTTGGGATTTGGCGCTAAATAAATAAAACTGAATTGAATTCAGGAATTGAATTGAATTGAATTCAGGGCAGCACGGTGGTTAGCACTGTTGCCTCACAGCAAGAAGGTCCTGAGTTCAATTCCACCATCAGGCCGGGGTCTTTCTGTGTGGAGTTTGCATGTTCACCCCGTGTTTGTGTGGGTTCTCTCCGGGTACTCCAGCTTCCTCCCACAGTCCAAAGACATGCACTTAGTTTGATAGGTTAATTGGAAAATCTAAATTGCCCATAGAAATGCGGGAGTGACTGTGAGTGCGACTGGTTGTCTGTCTATGTGTGTTAGCCCTGTGACAGACTGGCGGCCTGTCCAGGGTGTACCCCGCCTCTCGCCCCAAGACAGCTGGGATAGGCTCCAGCGCCCCCCATGACCCTGAAAAGGATAAGCGGATGCGAATTGATGGATGAATAGAATTCATCAAAACACCAAGAGAAGGTTCTGAGGTTATCTAAACGTAACGTTAAATCCATCAATTATCATTATTATATCAATTTTTTGTCTTATTGGGAGTTTGTCTGTTCCAAAATCCCAGCCTGTTGCATGTTTTCATTAACAATTCATGTAAACCCAATATTTTCACTTACACCCAGTCAATAAACACTAAATTTCTCAGATTGGTTGGTTTACAGATAAGTAAGTCTGTAAGTCACGACAACAACAGTGTAACTGAAAAGAAAATTATGAGAATCCCTCCTACGAACACACAGTGTAAACATGTGTAATTGCACATTAATAATTTTATCATGTTCTGCCTGTCCTGTGATAATGACGTCATGCTAGATCAGCACGGGTAGCTGTTACTGTAGTGCTGCTTTACACTTTAAACTGTCATGGGTGACTTTCCAGAGCAACACATCACACGCACTGTTTGTGTTACACTTTACAGTTACACTTTACTGTAAAAGGCACATGCTATTCCAATGATGCGCTCAACTTAAAGTAATATAAAAAAAATAAAAGTAAGACTTGAAAACAGATGCTTTAAACTGTTAAATAGATCTAACAGTCAAAAATGGCTAGAGATCTGAAAATAAGTGTTTAAATAAAGCTGTAGACGTTTGCAGAGCAATCCCATTCAAAAGTGAACTCACTTTTTTTCTCGAATTAAATCAATTAGGTTGAAGCCTGCAACTAATGTAACAATTTAACTAATTGAATGTAATTTCCAAGTGTACATACTTTATAAACGTTTAAATTTTCTAATTTAAAATTTACTTGGTTTTGGCATGCTTTGTAAAGCCTGTTACTTGAGGTAAGACCGATAGGGGGTAAATCTCTGTAAGCATTTCAATTTTGTCAAATTAGAGCTTCTCTTGGGAGGATTATGGGGGCTGGACAATAGGGGCAGGATGGACTGGGCTTAAAAAGCCTTTAGCATGAAGCAGTGAGAAGTTGGGAATTTTGAGTGTGAAGTTTGGGGTTTTGTAAAGCTTCCTGTGATACATCCACAGATACACAGATTCCAAACTGTATTAAAAATAAAGGCTTTTGGGGGTTATAGTGCTGTTAAATGCTTCTAAAAAGCCAGCCACCCACTCCTCTACATCTTTGCCCCCAGGTAAAGGGTTAAAAAGTGCTGTTATCTCATATTTTGTGACGTACACAGGCTTAAATGCTCTGCAGACAAGCTGTCCCTGTGGAAACAGAGGCTATCCTGCCTTTTAATTGCCCCTAAATGTTTGTCCACAGTCCCACACTACCCATAACATCTCTGATTTGAAGCTCCTGATTAATCTCCCCTTAGCTTTGATTTCATGCTTATATTAGTGTTTAGATGGTTGCCATGGAAAGCCCAGTAGGGCTGTGTGTGTCTCTAATGAAAGAAATCACTTGGATGGGCATGCACTTCACAGCACCGCTGCACTGCCTGGGTCCCTGCATGCTTTTAACTCTTTCAGCTTGGCTAGTCCCTCATGGAAATATATCAAACCTGACTGAAACACGATCGTTTTCTGCATCTCTCATCTTTCTTTCACTCTCTGTTAGCAGTTCTTTTTTTTTTCTCCTGCTGTGTCTCTCCTGTACACTAGTGCTTCCCATATTGTCACTGTGACTGTAAATGGTGAATTATATTAAGTATGAAAAGAGTAAGAAGCTCATGAGTCTGTGGAACACAATCGATGTTAATGTAGGTCTCACTTCTGTCACATTCTGCTTGCATATTGTCAGGATGATGAAGGATATATCTGCCATAGGTGGTTACTCAGGGCTCTGTTGCAGTGTGCTATGGTCTTTGAGTGGAGTAGGCTCTCATACAGATGAGCCTCACAGTTGCAGCCCATTAAGGGATCATCAGTCTGGAGAGCCACCGCTGTTCAGACTCGCTGGGAGCGAATTGAACAAAGTCATCTGACCAGACTCTCTGCTCCAAGCCTGATGCTCATCACAAAAACAGCAATAAAACTGTGAGCACCCAGCAACGATGGCTGATATTTTTCGCTCACAGAATCCGCAGCACTGAACTGAGGTTACAGCTCTATGGCACTACAGCCAGAGAGCTCACACTTAATTAAAGAGATGATGATTAAAGTGTGTAATTTGCTATTTTCGCTCAGTGAGTTCTGAGATCATAAGTAATGTTTGGAACGCTGAGCTGCAATGCCGTCATGGCTAAATCATTTGTAGATCTATGTCATGTTTTAGATGAAGATAAACAAATCCTGAGCTCATTGTCATTCTACAGTGAACAGAATATGGAGTTTATGGGTTGTTCAATTGTAACATATACTATGATCGTTTCTATTCCTGCCACTGCCATACAACCATAAGACATCAAAACCACTGAGAAGTTAAGTAAACTTAATTGATCATTGTGTTGCAATGTAATGTTCTGAAACCTTGGTGCCACGTATGCTTGTGGATATCATTTACCATTGTTGTCAGCACCTTCTAATGGTGGCTGCATCCCCTATCAGGACAATGTGGCACATCACACCACAAAACAACACAGGAAGAGCTAGAGGAACACAAAAAAGAAAAAGAAAAGAAAACAAGACGGTGACCTGGACTCCTAGATACAGAGATGACAATAAAGTCATGCATAAATGGCATGCTTAAACTTGATCTATGCACTCATAACCCCAGTACTATTGGTGCACCAAGAAATGGTATTTGGAGTGTATTTTTAAAAATTGCAGTGGTATTATACCAAACAATTTTTGACAATTTACCACAACATAATGTGAAGATGTGTCTGTAGATGGTCTGGTCAATCTATGTTCCTGTCCTCTCCTATATATGTATATATATATGAACTACCCCTGATAGAATAACACTGTAGACAAAAGCAGCAGAAATTCTGAAGGGGTTAGCCCTCTAAATAGCATGCATGTTGGTGAATGAAGCCAGCTGAGGTGGTTTTATGTCTAGGATTGCTACTTTGAATGCCTCCAAATAGGGTTTCTATGATCCAAAGACAGACCCAGAACATGCTGGAGAAATAACATGTCTTGGTAAACCCTTTCTCTTCTATGTGGTGATCTAGACCACAAAACAAGTAGTGGGTGGATGGATGGATGGATGGATGGATGGATGGATGGATGGATGGATGGATGGATGGATGGATGGATGGATGGATGGATGGATGGATGGATGGATAGAAACACTGGTACTATGTTTGTTGTGTGTTCCCAGATTCTTGTTGGAGAGCTGTGTGCCTTCTTCACCAAGGCAGAGGGAACCCAGGAGAAGACCATTGTGACTGCAGACTGCTGCTACTTCAACCCTTTACTGAGACGCATAATACGCTTCTTGGGTGAGCATGCTCTAGTGTCTTCTACAGACTCTTTTCAGGCCTTTGAAATGACATGTCTATATATTTATAATCCCAAAAAGTTGATTCTGTTCATCTGGATGTAGCGTTTTCAGTAGGAGAAACATTTTGTGACTCATCCAAGTGACTTCTTCAGTCTCAGCTGACTGCAGGTTCCCCCAACCTTAAAAACAGTACATCTGTATAATGACTGAAACTAGCGCCACTGAAGGAACAATCGGCTGAGGTGTCAGTTCTTTGATCATTAAAATGCAAATTGTCATGACCATTGATGAACAACTATTGATCAGGGCCCACTGATCAAAGGTCATTGACCAATGGCCATGAGTACCATTCACAGAGAGTTGGGAATGGCTGCAATCAGAGCATTGTAAGATGGTGAAAGATGTACCCTTAGGCCCCCTCCTTGATTCAGAGATAGCCTTTGACTTTTCACATAGATGGCCTCCTTGACTCTACGTTGAAGCCAGCGTTCCTCCAGGATGTGTACATCCTCATCATTGAAAGAGTGTCCACTGGCCTGTAGGTGTAAATAGGCTGCAGAGTCCTGGCATGATGAGGTAGCTCATCTGTGTTGTGCCATTCGCTTCGCCAGAGGTTGTTTGGCTTCCCCCAATGTATAAATCCTGGCAATCCTTCTGGCACTTAATAGCGCACACTATATTACTCTGTGTCGGGGGACCAGATCCTTGGGGTGGACCAATTTTTGGCGCAGTGTGTTTTGGGGTTTACTGATGGAAATCTCACAGTCTAAGAAGGCAAACCTGCCACTTTTCATATCCTCCTTGGTGAATTTGATGTGTTGGTCCACTGAGTTAATGTGATCTGTGAATTGTGGTACATCCTGAGATTTGATTTTCACCCAGGTGTCATCCACATAGATGTTATCCACCAAAGACTTGGTGGTGTTTCAGGGTAGGATAACAAAGCCCTCTTTTCCACTTCTTCCATGTACAAATTTGCCACAATGGGTGAAATTGGGGAACCCATGGCACACCCATGTTTCTGCCTGTAGTGCTGACCCCTGCATAGGTGGCATTAAGACACAGTTCCAAAAGCAAACACACCTGGTGGGTGCTGAGATTAGTCCTGTTGATGAGGTTGGGCTCATCCTCAATCAATACCTTTATTTGTCACATACAGTTTCCTGCAGTGAAATTGGACAGTACCATCCTGGATGGTACAGGATGGTACAAAAAGTACTGTAGTACTGTAATCTCTTACGAACTACCTCCAGCGCGTCCGTGACTGTGATGCAAGTGAAAAGAGATGTAACATCATATGAGACCATTGTTTCATCTACCTCCATAATAACATCTCTCACCTTCTTCACAAAATCCAAGGTGTTCTGTATGTGATGTTCAGAGCTGCCTACCAACAGGTTGAGGATAGAAGCCAGAAACTTAGAGATGTTATAGGTGACCGAGTTGATCATACAGAAAATTGGTCTTAAAGGTCTAAAAGGTACACCCTGTTTATGTATCTTAGATAAACCATACAAACTATCTTTATAACTGTTTTTATATGTAAATTGTGGACAGTGTCACGTTATGATGACCCCCTTCCTCCAAAATGATGGAACCTCGGTGCAGTGTGCAGGTAGCACGAGTTGTAACACTTGTAATGAATTCTCTTTACCTGTTTTATGGACTTATCTAAACATTACATAGACTTTGAACTACTGGGCAGTGCTTAGTCATTATCAACAAAATATTGTATTACTTTTCTTAAATGTGCATCCGGAAAGTATTCACAGCATGTCCCTTGGTTCACAGTTTGTGGAGTGCTGGAGTGTGACCATAAGAAACAAAATTCTCTGGTCTGATGAAAGAAAGACTGAAGAAAGATTTGAGGAAACCAGGCAACAAGCACCGGACCAATACCATCTCTGCAGTGAACCATGGTGGTGGCAGAATCATGCTGTGGGGATGTTTTTCAGCAGCAGGAACTGAGATCTAGTCAGGGAAAGATGAACATGGAATTTAGCAATGTACAGAGACATCCATGATGATCCACAGCTCCAGAGCACTCTTGACTTCAGGACTAGGGTGAAGGTTCATTTTCACAACAGGACAACTACCCTAAGCACACAGTCACACACTGCCCAAATATAGGTGTGCCAACCTTCTAGCATCATATTAAAAAAAAAAACTTGAGACTGTAATTGCTGTATAATATAACTGAATAAGGCTATAACATGACACGATGTGGAATAAGCAAAAGCATTGTGAGAACATACTGGATGGACTTTAATTTAGTTTGTTACTTAATTACTCAGCATTGAAAAACAGCCCAAAGAAACTTTAAAGTGTTTTCCACAGTTGGACTCATTCATGTACTTCTATAGAGACAAGAACAGGTAGAAATAAAGGTTACAATGCTGCACGGCTGACTGCTCATCACTGCTTTTTTTTACCTGGTCAAGACTAGACTCTGGCTGCTGGGCTGGGGTCAGCATACACTATGCTTTAACGTCACTCTGGGTTCTTGGCTAGCTATTTGTTTGATGGTAAATGGCAATGGGCTGGTTCCTATGTAGAATATCCACTCAACTGTAATATAATTAGTCAATTTAGTGCAGTAACACATTACTTTGGGATGTTTAATGTGACTTTTTTGGACATTTGGGCTCTTACTTGTCCTCAGCCTATATATAAGTGCTTCAAAACACCTTGTGTGTAATTCAGTGATGAAAAATAAAAGAGAACAAAAAGTGCCATCAAACATTATGAAGGAAATTGTTGAACTGGAAGAACCTGACCTGCTACACCTCAGTTTGTCAGCCACAGCTGGTACATGAAGCTGTTAATTGGATGATCAAATGTGGCATAATGTTTGAGGCAGATTACTCGGGATCCTGGCAGGAAGGCTCTCATGAATATTAAGCAGCCTACAAATCTGCATCTTGAGCTGAATCAGCTGAGGAGGAGGATTCTGTTGCAATTTCACACATAATAATGTGTTGGGGCTCTTTTAAGTTGAAGCATTTTACTACTTTTATCACCTGGTGATGTCCATCTCTTTCAAAATCTATATTTTTTTCTATAAAAATAAAATATATGCTTGTTTATTAACCTTTCCACAATTGTCCACTCTCTATACTCTTGTCCTGTCCAGGTGTTTATGCCTTTGGTCTATTTACCACGACCATTTTCGCCAATGCCGGCCAGGTGGTGACTGGAAACCAGACGCCTCACTTCCTGTCTGCCTGCCGACCAAACTACACAGCATTAGGCTGCCAGTCCACGATGCAGTACATCACAGAGCGCCGGGCCTGCACAGGCAACCCGCTGATTGTCATGTCTGCACGTAAATCCTTCCCATCTAAGGATGCAGCACTCAGCGTCTACTCAGCAGTGTACACAGTGGTAGGTTGGAGAAAACTGGAGGTGATACTGCTACTGTAAAGATTTAAGACTTAACAGTAGTTTCAACCGTATGCTAGCAATTGAAGCCTACCTGCTGACTTTACTGTGTTATTTCAGGCCTATGCCAAACTTTCTGTTTTTAGTGAACACCATTGCCATTAGATCTCAGATTAGGATGAAATCAAATAAGACTATTACCTGTTAGTTTTATGTGACCTTAAGGAATACAGTCATTTGAAAAGGAAAGTTACATAGAGTCCTGTGAAAAACCAAGAACACCCAATGATAAAATGGTTTGTCGAATCGCTTTTGGCATCCATAACTTCAAATAAGTGTTTAGTTTTCTTCTTTTTGGACTTTGCTTAAGTTCTTTGGGGTTTGTGGGCATTTATTTATGAACCACTCTCTTATAGTCCTGCTACTGTTTTTCAATTGGGTTGAGGTCTGGACTTTCACTGGGTCACTGCAACACATTGATTTTTTTCTTTTTCAGACCTTCTGTTGTAAATTTGCTGCAGTGCGCGGGGTCTTTGTCATGTTGTATGACTCAGTTTGGGCCAATCTTTGGCTGTTGGACAGGCGACCATGACTTGGTGGTTCATCATTAAATCAATGGCTGCAAGGTGTTCATGTAGTGTGACTGCAACAGAAGCTCAAATCATCACCCGTTAACCATTGTGCCTGACATCGAGTATGAGGTGTTTGTGTTGATATGCTGTGTTTAGTTGTCACCAAATATGTCACAGTGCAGCATAGCCAGACATCTCCACTTTGGTCTCATCTGTCCGAAGAAGTCTTGTGGTTTATTCAGATAGAGCTCTGCAAAAGTAAGTTGTGCTACAATGGATTGTTGTGGACAATCTTGAGAAGTAGCTTTTTTCTCTAAACTTTCCACAGTCTGACCTCAGGGTGATTTTGCTGGGACGTCCACTCATAGAAAAATGTGACATTTTATAATAAACACCTGAATGGTCCTGACCGGCAAACTGCGAAAACTTTTGCTATAGTAGAGTGCTTACACTCACTGTTGATCAATTAATCAAGTGCGTTTGATAAGCAGTATCTGCTGCTTCTTACAGGCTTAATTCCTACAGATGCAGTAAGTAACTACTTAGTTTTTCACAGGAAAATATGTAGTCCTGATAAAACCTCCCTTTTTACCTGACGGCATGTTTTCAGGATTATATATATATAATATATATACACATATACATACACATATATATATATACCACTTGGTGCAGCTCATCAGTTCACCTGTTTTATGCTCCTCTCCCTTTTACGCAAACTTTCTTATGATTAGTCCCCACCTAAAAAAAAATGATAATTCAATAGTGTAGCTGGATGTATAATGAGAGAACGTAAGGACAAGCTACATAGGTCCACTTTAACCAGCCAATCACAGGAAGAAAATCTCTTGTATGTGTTATTACCTGGTTTAAAATAGTATCTTTAAAATGTATCTTATGTGCTTGCATGCTCTTTGTGGCTTTCTGTGTTTGTTGTACCCTACTGTGTTCTCCCTCCCTTATGCTTCTTTGCAGATGTACGTGACACTGGTGTTCAAAACCAAAGGCACGCGGCTCACCAAGCCCACTATCAGCCTCACGCTGCTTTGTCTCGCCATGCTAGTCGGTGTGGTCAGAGTGGCTGAGTACCGCAACCACTGGGCTGATGTCCTGGCGGGATTCTTCACTGGGGGAGCCATCGCTGTGTTTTTGGTGAGGAGAGAATAGAAGGAGCAGGGGGACAAGCAGAGAAATAGATTAAATAAAGAAAGACATGTTCTCAGTTTTTTAAACATTCCATCTTCGCATGTAAAGACTAGCTTACGTGCCCCAAAGAGCACTGTGAAAACAGTTCTTATATGGCGATTTATCATCTTTTTTCATAATCTAAAACAGTGTGTCTTAGAAAAAAATTCTTGTTAGGTGCTTTTAATCATGAAAAAGACAAAAAGAATTCTTAATAGGCTACATATCAGTCAGATGATTAAAGACCAAGGAGGAAGGAGGTTTACATGCAATTTTAATATGCTGCACCAAATTAGCAGAAGCCAAGCAACCATTTTCTAAACCACGCCCCTTTTTTTACTGTTACTATATCTGCTGAGCTTTACAATTTCATGGCATGACTCGAATCACAAAAGTCATGTTTTGGTCGGTTCTAACTTTCCCACTATAGTATCAGGACCGGTTGTTTTGGTCCATTATAACAGTTTCCCAATGCAAGTGCCACACTAATAAATAACCCAAGACATTTTCTTTGCTTAATTGATAAAGAAACAATGAAAAAACAACCTTAGTCTGACTATGAAATTGTTTTTGAGTAAATTTCTAGATTACCCCTTAAAATTGGTGATTTTTTTGAATAACAATAACTGTAACATTTCAACAGGTAATAAAATATTATGTAGAATTCATTGAATCAAAGTTGAGACTCTCGATTTTAAACCACATGTTTCATTTCAAATCTATTGTAGTGGCATAGAGACCACAAATTATGAAAAATCACGTAACTGAACGTTGCAGCCCTAACAATACAGTAGTTAGCAATGCTTAATAATTTTTGCAGTTTACGTCCACCCATCATGAGCATGAACGTCATGGTAACTTTGGGCTTTTAATTGTTTCTTTGAAATATTCGTTTTGCAGGATACACTTTCATGACTTTAGAAAGCAGGAATTGAGTGCAAATGTTGGAATTTGGATTTTCTCTAATCCAAAGTAGCAGTATCACCAGCAGCACAGATCATGATGCTACCTCCACCATGCCTGATGTTTGGTACAGTGTACTTAGGTTTGAAAACCGCACCTTTTCCAAACGTACAGCTTGTCACTGTGCTCAGATACACCAATCTTTGTCTCATCTGAACATAAAACTTTCCTTCACAAGTGTTAGGCTTTCCCATGTGGGCAGCTGCAAATTTCAGTTGACCTTGACAGTGCCACCTTTGGGGCAGGGGCTTCTTTCTTGGTTAGCACTGTATTAGTCCATGGTGGTGTAAAAACGCATCACCTTGGACACTGACACTAGTGTTCCAGCAGTTTCTAGGTCATGGTAGGACCTCCGTGGTTGGTCCTGAATATCCTAACAAATTTCTTCTCAGCTGAGGGTGACTGTTTGGGGCTTCTGGTGGGGAAACATCCAAATAACTTGCATTTACATAGAAATGTTTGAGCTGATGATGCAGTTGTTTAGACCTTCCCAACTTGTTTAAATCTATCATTCTTATTCTTAGATTTTTACTTGGACTTTTCCATTCTGAGTATTGAACAATCCAGGGAGTGCTGTCAAATTCTTTTTCTGTTGAGTAGAAAAGTGCTGTGAAAGAATCAGTCATTTGCCATATATCAATAAACATTTAGCCATTGAGATACTTACCAGTTGTAGTCAATCATGGTCACTAATGAGAGGTTAATATGCCTTGACCTTGTCAAGTTAAAAGACAAGAACCTTTAGTACCACATATTAAACTATTTAAGTGAATGTATTTAGATATCTGAGTATGTTTGAATACTTTTGACCCCGTGTGGATTGGAGAACAATTCAAAATAGATTTAAGCTAGTGCATTAAAGATGTACCCTGGAAAAAGAACAGTTCAAAGAAATCATTCAAAGCCCCAAATAACTAAAACATTCATGCTCTTAGATAATTAGGTCCTTTTTTTTCAAAGCCAACACAGCCATGGGAAAATCCAGTACTTCAGTTATAGCCACTAAGCTGTTACAGAACTATATGATTAGGGGTTGAGTTTGGCAAATGGTCAGTTCCTCTCATGAGTCTCTTCCTGCTCCCAGTTAACTCTATATGTTGGTGTCTATCATCAGGTGACTTGTGTGATTAACAACTTCCAGCAGCTGCAGCCCGGTCTTCCTCCACCGCGACCCCAACGTCCCGAGTCAATGCTGGGCATGCCGATGGTGACGCTGCCCTCTGTGGAGAGTCCACTCGAAAAGTTAAGTGGCCCTCAGGTAAGGGGCGGGGGTGGGTGTGAGGCACAACTGTGCTCACAGAAGGGCTGAGATACACACCCCTTGTCTCTTAACTGAATCCGTTACCCTCCTCTTGTATCTCAAAAAAGAAGAAATCCAAACATGCATGCTCCCAGCCCACCTGCACGCCCAGTCCTAGCAAAACACCCAAGTGAATCCTTTAAATCTCTGCGCACGCGAGGCTTGTTGTACCCTGATAAGAACGCATGTGAGATTTGTTCTAGTGGTGTGAAATGAGCCACGGTTGTGTTTCAGTCAGAGGATGAAGCGAATTCTAGCGTGAATGTTTGCTTTGGAAAGAGGTGCTGCCTACTCCTTAAAAAACCCCACAGTGTTACAAATGTTCACGTTGTCTGGTTTATAGAGAGAGTCACTTGTGTCTTTGAGGTGAATCAGCAGTTTGGCTGACACACTCCAAGTGTTATTTACCATTTGGATATAATGCAGAGCACTTGGCTGAAGGGAAACTGTGAAGTCAGCAGAGGCTGAAAGAAAATAGCCTTAGCTGTGGAAGCGATCCCCTCAAGTTATATCTGCACTCCAAAAGCGTTGCATTTTCTAAAGCGATTCTCTCAGGGGTGAAGCATTTAGAAAAATATCTTGCGTCCTCTGTGGTCTCTCACCATCGCTAACCCTCACCTGACTGCCTTCTTTTCCTCTGTCTCCCACCTTGCCTCTCTCCTTTCAATCTGCTCCCTTGTCCCTCACTCTCCTTCAGCATCTTGCACTGTCCTCCTCCTCCTCCCCACCTTACAACACCTACGTCCAACCATTCTAACCAGCTCTGAATATTGTTTACCCAACGTTGTCACCCCCCCCCCTCCCCCCAACACTATCTCTGCCATCTGTTGCCTTATTTCTGTTTTTTGCTCTGTTGAACATCTGCTCTGTCCTCTCTTCCTCCCCTCATCCCTGTACATTGCTCTTGATTATTCTTTTCTTCACTTTTCTCTCTCTTCCTCCGCCTCCTCTCTGCCCCGTCCTCCTCTCTCTTTCTCACTCCTCTCTTTCCCCTGCAGACTCCGCGGGGATCTCCGTTCACCGAGATCACATGACCATCAGCCCTATCGGTTCCCCGCCACCCCCGATGTCCTCATACCGTCTCGCTCCATTTCCAGCGAAGTCTAGACCAATCGGAGCAGCACTCGCCGCAATGCGCCGCCCATCCGGCTGGGCGGTATGCAACGTTGCACCGCTCCTATTCCACGCAGGTCTAGACCCCCCCCCCCCCCCCACCCTCAGCTGA
>VURO01002126.1:7399-24106 GCA_015108175.1 Pelvicachromis taeniatus
AAATAATAATATAAATTTTTAGGTGCACGTGGAACAAAAAATAATTAATGTTCATATTTTTATGTCTAAATCCCAACAAAACGTCTGTTTTCGAGTGTCCAAAAGAGTCCTCTAAAGCCCTGGACTTATGAGTTTGTTGTTTGACAAAAAAAAAAAATTCTGTAAACCGCAATTTTTGAGAATTCACTTGTCTTTAAAATCATTTGTAAAATAAAGTATAATAATAATTTGATGGTTGCTGATTCTAAAATTTGACTATATGATACTTTTGCATGAGTTATAGACGTCTACTTTTTTTGGTACGCGTGTTCAAATTTTTATTAATGCAAATATCTACTCGGCCAATCGCATGGCAGCAACTATGTGCATTTAGTAATGTAAGCATAGTCAACAGGAGCTACTCAAATTCAAACCAAGCATCAGAATGGGGGAAAAGGTAAACCAGGTGACTCTAAAGGGAGTTTTTCCTTCCCACTGTCGCCAAAGTGCTTGCTCATAGGGGGTCATGTGATTGTTGGGTTTTTCTCTGTATGTATTATGGTAGGGTCTACCTTACAATGTAAAGCGCCTTGAGGCGACTGATGTTGTGATTTGGCGCTATATAAATAACATTGAATTGAATTGAATTAAATGTGGCATGATTGTTTACGCAAAAGGGGTTGGTCTGAGTATTTCAGACACTGGTGATCTTCTCTTCTGGGATTTTCGGCACACAACCATCTGTAGGGTTTACGGAGAATAAAGAAAATATCCACTGAGCAGCAGTTCCCGACTGCTTCAAGCTCACAGGAAGGCAACAGTAACTCAGAAAACCAGCCAGGGGTCACTCCTCTGGTGTGGTTGGTATGGTTCATGCTGGTGGCAGTGTAATAGTGAGGAGTCTCACTTAGGTCTAACTGAGCATTGTTTAAACACAACAGCACATGCTGTTATTGCTAACCACATCACTTCTCTGTGACTAAATGTATCATCTTTGTCTGCCTGCTTCAGAATAAGGAATGATGTCACAAAGCTGAAATCATCTCAAACTGGTTTCTTGAACGTGTACAGAGTGTACTCAAATGGCCTCCACAGTCACCACATATCAGTCCGATAGAGAACCTTTGGGACGTGGAGCTGACAAATCTGCAGCAGCTGTAAGATGATATCATCTCGATATGGTCCAAAAGCTCTCAAGAAGATTTCCAGCACTTTGTTGAAAAATTAAGCCATTCCTGAAGGCAAAATACAGTCCGACCCAATACTAATAATCTGTACCTAATAAAGTGGCGAGTGAGTGTACGTTTACTATGTTACGATATGAAACTGCTGTTTGAACAACACAAGAAATTTGGGGGGAATGTTATACAATCATTTATCATCTTACAGACCTTAACATTACCGCTCAGCGTTTCTCTGAACGTCCAATAGAGGAAATAACCTTCAAGCTTGATCAGCACAGATGGTCATTTCCTCTAAACAGACTCTTATCTGTCATCACTGACCCTCGTAAACAACACGCTAATTCTCATCTCAGTGATATGTTTTGTCTCCGAGGCTCATAGAGAGAAAAAAAAAACTGAGCATTATTTTGATTTAATCTCCTGGAATTTAACACGCATATCATTTTAGGAACGACTTCACTGATCCACGGAGCAGGGGGGACTGAAAAGTCCTACATTAAACACATTGCAGCCCTGGCGTGTTGTAGCTTGACTCAGAAAGTCCACACTAACCACTCCCACAGAGTTATCAGCCGCTTGCATGTGTGTCAATGCAAATCTATTCAAAACTGGGCAACTGTAAGTGCTCAGTCACAGCACGTGTATACAATGGCAGGTCAGTTATCACAAAGCTGACATCACACACTTTCTGTCTTCAAGGTTTCACTGATCACTTCTTCACATTTGGTTAAAATTTAAGTTTGTCTGGCTCCAAATCCACAGAGACGCGCAAGGGTGGAGTCCAAAAGCTGGGAAGATCAAAGTTTAAAAAAAGGGATTGAACCCTTTGTGCAGGTGTCTTTTAATAAAGCTATAAACTGGACGGAAATTTGCACAAACATTTGCACATTATTACACATCTTTACATGTTATGGAATTATTTTAAACACAGCACACAGACACACACAGCAGCGATGTCCTCGGTTCTCAGATCACCATAAATTCTGTTTTTATAGATGCTTTATTTACATTTTCAAATGATCATACAGTAACATCCTGCATAATTTTATTTTTACTACTATTCACATCTTATAGTGTAACCTGTACCCCAGCCTGTATGACACAGCAGAGGATGCTGGACAGCAAATTATTTTTGACCTACTTCCTGTCATTGCCCTGATTTACAGTACTTCAACTTTAAAATGCAGCAGCTGATCACATTTAGACCACGTGTGCTAGGACCGTGACACTATATGAGAAGTCATTTAAGTGCAAAGAAAAGATATCATACATTGCTTTGTTGTAGGTGTGTTTGTGGTTAATATATTAAAGCAATTGTTTCTTGCCTGCAACCACTGAAATGTGCTCATGGTCAAATGGTAACTTTAAGTGTTGCATAAAACCATCTAAAACCAGAAGATATGTCGCTGAGACTGTTATATGTGTAGATTCGTCTGCAGCCTAAACGGCTGTTTTCCTCCAAAGTTGTTGTTCTGTTTTGAAAGCTTCGTGTTTTCCATTTTCCACTCCGTCGGGCCTCCTTGATTGTCTTGAGACGAAACTCAACTTATGCGGCATCTCGTCGAGACGTCCCTGTCCAGGGACCTGAAATCTGCTTTCCCAAGCATGCGTCACGTGACTTCGCCCAGCACTGCCTAGCTCAGCACCAAGCCTACTGGTTTCTGGATATTTCATGTGAGAAAGGGACAAACCTCGAACCCCTTTTCCTCTTGTCGTTCAGTCTGAGACTGCTTTTCTTTTCTTTCTCGGCTCTTTTTACCTCCTCTTTCCTTCCTCCACATAATCGGATAATGTGGACCGTCAAAGCGCTCGGAGTATGACAAAAGATTTTAGGATGCTGGACTTGTGCTCCTCGTTTTGTTTTGTTTAGTTACATGCCAACACGGTGAATGCGTCGGACAGAGTGGACAAGCCTGCTGCTAGAGGTCCGCATTGAGAAAGTCAACATCTTGCCTTTCTTTATTTTATTTTCCCCCCCCCGTAGCGACTTCAGAAGGATGTAACGACCGATCCACCTTGCGCATCCGAAGTGTCCTCATCAAAATGCAGAAGGGAATACGACTTAATGATGGTCATGTCACCTACCTGGGGCTTTTGGCAAAGAAGGATGGTACAAGACGAGGCTGCTTGAGCAAAAAGAGCTCAGACAACACGAAATGGCACACAAAGTGGTTCGCTTTGTTACAGAATATGCTCTTTTATTTTGAGAACGAGTCCAGTTCTCGACCCTCGGGATTATACCTGTTGGAGGGATGCACATGCGACAGGGCGCCTTCACCGAAACCTTCACTGTCAGCCAAGGAGTGTTTGGAAAAGCAGGTACGGAGAGCGTGCGCGTGCGCTCACGCACAAACACACACACATGCACCGTCTTTTCTGCTTTATTGTTTTGCTGACTTCCAGCTTAAATACCGACGAGGACATCAATACATGCATTATTATTTTGTCTTTCCTCAGACGCCTCTGAACTGCCCTCTCATACACATTCATTCTTCATATATTGCATCGCATGATGACCTCAAATCCAGTGCAGCAGAACAGTGCGAGGTTTGCTGTATTGCACGTTATGTAATCCATGCATGACATTAATGATGAGGTAACAATATTAACACCTAATGATGTTACGGCAGCCCTGGCAGTAAGCAATGCGGTGCAGTGTTTTGCTTTGTGTTGCACCAAACCTGCGCTCGACCTAAAAAAAGAAAAAGAAAAAAAGCGCGGGGGGGGGGAAGGGGGTGTACTGGTAGGGTAGTTCAGCGGTGCATGAGTGCATGAAATGCAAATGGATTTCTATGCATTTGCATTTTTAGTTGGTCTCCTATTTGCATTTGACTTCCAGTCATCATGTTTTTGACGTTTTAGGGCGGAGAGTGCTATGTCCTACCTAATATTCCATCCAATAAAGCGTGCAAAAATAAAAATAAAAAATAAAAGTTGTGGCCTCAAGGTTTCCATCTTGTGGTAATATTTTGAAATTACACTTAAGGGTCAGGAAACAGCAGGGTGCCCGTGATCAGTCAGCACTGATCTCTGTGACCTGAATGAAATTGTTCAGTGTGGAGTGTAATGCTGGAGGTTACATTTGCATGAAAGCCTGCCAGGTGAGGGCTGTCAAATCCTACCAGAGCCTCTCACTCTCAAGTAGGCCGTAAGATTTTTCACATTTAAATCCATATAACTGCAGATGCAATATTTATTTAATCCTGCTTGATTTCCTCTGGCTCCTTGTTCAATTACTTTAGAGTGGAAAGGTTAACAGGCTTGTTAACACCATTATTGTGATTAAACAGTCGAGGAACATGATGCTCAAATGCTGTCTGCTTTCCTTTGCTCACTCCAGGCTCCATGCCTGACTCTGTAGGTAGGGCTGCAATCCAATGTGAGTCCAGGCTCTTCCTGTGAACAGCTGCCCTTGTGCTGACAAAGCAGAATGCATGCACACTGGTAAATGTTGTGCTTGCACAGTTGCAATAAAAGCATCCCAAAGAAAGAAAAAAAAACCCTCCTTAAAGATAAAAATCAATGTCAGCAGTGCTGTTTTACGATTATTGTGCTGATTTAAATATGACTGCAAGCTTACAGACAGATAACATCTTTGATTCCTGTGACTCCTGTTTGCACAGTGCACTGTGCACTATGGGGTGCACTAATATCTGACATCTGAAGCATTGCCTCTCATTGTATATAAACATTTTAATCAGTTGAAATCTCCTGCATGTCCTATGCTTACCTATAGATTCGTGGTTTTATGGCAACATTTTAGCAACCTGTCATAATCCCCACATTACATTTATCCTCAAATGCAGTTAGTGTGAAAATGATAATGCGTTTGAGCTAGAGGTTTCTATGGCAACCCTTATTTGCATCCTAAAGAATGATGCAGTTAGAAGAGGCGGGGTAACCGGGAGGAGAGAAGCAGTGTGTCTCATCTCTCCTATTAATGTGAGCGGTATCTGAGCTAAATTTGTTCCTCGCAGTACCTTGGAGGGGTCAGGGTCCAATTATAGAAAACAAAGCTTGCTCACACTGGGTAACAGCATCGCATCAACCAATATCACAGGCAGCCTCTGATGGCAGGATCTGAACTAATGTAAATCAGGGGATCTGATTAAGAAAAAACATTCTGGGGTCAGTGGTGTTTGTCATTAAAGCTTGTCATGAAGCTGAGAGAAGTTTGAGTTCTAACTCTTCAGTCTAATGGGTATACAATAACAAAATATTTCTGCAATAAAACTGAGCTGCTTGTCAGTTTGAAGTAACTGTAAAAAGTGTCAAAAATATTCTATAATTTATCGAAAAAAGGCCTAATTAATTATTTACCACTCACTTATGTACACCACACAGCAGGACTGACAAGTGAGCTGCAAGTCCGTATCTAAATTAGCTTATCTGTATACAGCTGAAGGTAAATGACAGACAAGCCTTAGTGCTGTATCTCATACCTGTTTAGACAATATTTAAAGGTGCTTGACTGGGTCATGAGCATAAATCAGAATAAATACAAAATGCTTAACATGGCTTCACATCAGACATTCTTAGAGAGATCATGAGGGAAAACTACAACAACAGGCATGCCTCTTTGCCAGAAATAGATTTTCTTTGACGGTAGGATGAATACCTAATGAATGTGAAGATGGAAGAGCAGTCAGCTGTGAATAATGATCAGTTGCATGTTGATAGGCGCCTGTTGAACATCTGCAGGCCAAAGATTAGAGTCTGGTCAGACTCAACGTGGCTGGAACAGTCCAGAAAAAAAGATGACCGTTCAATTAACTGAATTGTGATGTTGATTTTATATAATAAAGTCTAATCTAAACAAGTCCTTACAGGTACAGTATGTAGATATGAGATTAGAATAAAAAAAAAAAGAAGCAGTTGATTATGAATTTTATGCTAAGTTATGAAGCAGTCAGGGATAGGTGCTGACAATTTGCAAATGAATTAAGTAAGAGGATCTAAGCAGGTTTAAGGAGAAAAGCGAACTTAAAATCAAAAAATGGATAAGCAGTACCATAGACCAGATATTAATGATTACAATAGATGACGAATATGCGAAAAGATGATACGTGGTTGAAATATTGATGAAAATTGCTAACAAATAAATTGTTATTTATATATGAATAAATCCTCGAACAACAGACTGATAATTATGCTAGCTTTTTTCTGCCACTAAACTAAAAGTAGAAAGAAAGACGGATAGAATATCAGGCAGAGCTAAGTTGAATTCAACAGCAAAATAACATTTCCGAAAACATTTTTACATAAAAAAAAAACAAATAAAAAAATTGACAACAAATTAACATTTCCGAAAACACTTTAACAAGTCCACAACAAATTAACAAGTGGCTCTTGACGGAAAGAGATTGTCTGAAATACCGGAAGTGACTCAACGATTAGGCGAGGGCTTTTCAGAGAAGAAGTGTTCGGTTAATGTTTGAAGAGATTTTACAAAAGAGTATGGGTGAGATAACGATGTTCAGATTTTTTGAAAGTCACTGGGATTTTCTTAAGAAAATATCCAGGCATTAAAATCGTCATGGTCCACACTCCAGCCCAGCAGGTGGCGGTAAAGCGCCTTTAAATTAGCGGCAGAAGAAGAAGCAGCCGCTAAACGCGGGATGTCAACAAGACACCTAACTCCTCACAGCGCTTCGTCATTATTACCCTGAGGGTTATTTTTAGTGCAGCGAGCACCGTCAGGCTAATAATGACGAAACGCTGTGAGGAGTTAGTTGTCTTGTTAAACATTAACTGAACACTTCTTCTCTGAAAAGCCCTCGCTTAGCAGACTACAAATCACTTTTCTGTACTACAAATACGGAGTAAGCCTTATCGTTGAGTCACTTCCGGTATTTCAGACAATCCCTTTCCGTCAAGAGCCACTTGTTAATTTGTTGTGGTCTTGTTAAAGTGTTTTCGGAAATGTTATTTTGTTGTCAATTTTTTTATTTGTTTTTTTTTATGTAAAAGTGTTTTCGGAAATGTTATTTTGTTGTTGATGTTGTAAATGTGATTTGCACTTCCCAGCCACCGTACTGATGCCTTCCTTTTAAAAAAAATTGTATAAGTGTATTAACAGAACAAAAATAGTGTCAGAAACAAGCTTCCATAGTTAAGTTGAAGTTGAAATTGTTTGCAAACAGGACAAACTTAAACAATGGGTAAACATAAATGATAAACAGAAGCTAGTTAGATTTAAAGTAATATGTAACTGAATTAGCAGTTGAAATGGCGTGATTAAAGTACAGAGAAGTAGCTGAAATACTTTGCTGGGTAAACATAAGAACAGATGCAATTTCATACACAGTAAATTGCTGTTAAATAGCGTAGTAGCAAAGCGGTGGATGAATAGCTGAAATAAAAAGTTAATGGTTACTCTAATTGATAAGTGGTACTCAGAGGTTTCTCAGATAGTCTAAGTAGTAATATACAATCCTTTTTTATTGTTGTTTTTTGTATGGAGGCTAGGGAAGCTGGCTATCAGAGCAGTCACATAAAAGCAGCCAGACGCATTAACTTCTTAACAAGCACAATTCAGGATCCATCACAAAACAAAAAGCACAAAAGCTTTTCATTTCACCAGTCACAACCAGTACAGCGTGAAAGGGAGAATGGTGATCTAAAATCAAGTGACAGTGAAAAAAACAGCTGTGAACAACTGTTCACAATGACTGGAGTTGCTAGGAAACAGGTATTGCACAGTTATGTAATTGGCCGTGGCTCCAGCCTCCATGTCTTATGGCATTTCCTCCTGGGAACCAGAGGCATCCCAGGAACTGAGCTGGGGGAGGCTTCCCTCAGTGTGCTCCATCAACTGCACCGGTGGGCGAGGAAGATGTGGCTTCCCCAGGCTCTGTGTAGTTTTTAAATCACCCACTTGATGTCTGCAGCAGCGAGGCAGTGAAACAAACAAAGCAGTGGAGAAGCTTCAGTCATGCTACTAGATGTAACAGATTTATCCGAAAGGTATCTGATAAGAAGTGCTCCTTCCTGTGTGCAGCATATGTGCATTGTTGTTGTGTGTTGGTTCTAACCGGAGTGCCTCTCCCTCTCCTCACTGTTTGTTTCAGTACTATTTCACAGTCAGCTTCAACCACGAAAACCAAAAGGCCCTTGAGTTGCGCACGGAGGATGTAAAAGACTGTGATGAATGGGTGGCTGCAATTTCACATGCTAGGTAAAACCAAGCAAAGGCACATCAGTGCATCAGACAGTAAATTACCGGTAGTAAAAGTTTCAAAAGTGCTGTTAAAATGTGAAAAACTTCAAGTAATAATGCTTTATTCATAAGAAAGCCCTCGTTGCTTTATTGATTTATTTAGTGAGACGAGACAATATGCAGTTGTGTGACATTCATTGCTCCAGCTGACATACAAAACCATGTGGTTTGTGTGTTTTCATGTTTTTACAGTTACAGAAACTTGGCTACAGAGCATGAGACTCTCATGCAGAAGTATCTTCATCTGCTTCAGATTGTGGAGACGGAGAAAACAGTTGCTAAGCAACTTCGACAACAGATTGAGGATGGGGAAATAGAGATTGAAAGGCTCAAGTCAGAGGTAATATTCACTGTGATTCCATTCTTAGTACCTCTCAAGAGTAGGAATGTAAACAAATACTCGGTCATGCGTGCTAACCTCGTCCGTAGTAGATGAACACACTTAGCCCATCCTCCTCAGTCAAACCTAAACACACCAGCAACTAAATTCATTTATTCCAGCACAGTCCTTAAAGAACATCTCCTGTACTCATTTTCAATTCCATGATTTGATTCTTGGACTCTGCTAGGCGTGATTCGCATTTACAATAATCCTTATTTATGATATACTGGGCCATACCCCCTAGTTCACCCTAGTAAAAATGGATCAATGTTGAATTTTACTAAAATAAAGGTACATATTTCAGCACAATAGTATCAACAAATTCTTAACTGATCCTTAAAATATATTCACATCAGTCACGTTAATTGAACATTTGGGGGCCAATATGGTCTGCACTCCACTGGTTGAGAACCCCTGCTTTAGCCAGCTTTTTTCGAATTGGCCGCCCCCCATAAACTAAAGATTTAAGCGGCACCTTTGTAGCTGAGCATGACATCATACAAAGCAAAGATTATAAAAACTTAACATTTAGAGTAGTCTCAAACCAGGGGGGCTCATGGGCCCTCATACTTGAAACTTCAGTGTCATGCATATTGCCAAAGCCATTTTGTTTCATCAGCATTTACTGTATTTACTGTATACTTTGTGTATTTGAGTATTGATTATTTCATTCTTACTGCCTGTTTATGCCCTGTCCTTATCTTTAACGCCATGCTGCTCAGACTGCATCCTATTTGCCCCTCGAGGATAAATAAAGTGATATTGATTCTGTACAGGGCATGTCATAAGTACTGCTTTATATTTATTACATTACTTCTTGTTTTTAGAGTAATATTCATTCATTAAGGCCTCCAAAAAAAAACCTCAATTAAGAGCTAAAACTCTTTTCTTGCTGTTTAACTGCTCCTATTATTTTTTCAGTATCATGTGTGGCATCTGAATATTAAATGTTTAAATAATTATCGATTAGCTATATTTAATATGAGAACTACAAATCTATATATACATGTTTTTGTGTCATAGAGAGAGATGGAAACAGAGAGCTCCCCTCTCAGGAGCATCTGTTTGGACAATTTTGAGCTTTTTATGACCTTATCAGCACCTTCGACACTAAAGGGAGCATTGTTCAAATAGCCAGGATTTTGTCCTCTCTGACTGGATCACAGATAGTCCGGGATTACAGTCTTTTCCATCGTCAGGAAAATGTGTGGCAGTCACACAAAATATCAGTCAGACCTGCTGTAAATAGACACCCTGGCGCAACAGCGCTATATTATAACTGATTCTTACATTGCACTCTCATTCCTTTCCAAAGATTTGTCTGCTTTCTATCGTCGCGTCGGCCTGCCAGCACAACAAATAACAGCTGAGCCAGAGGGAAAACGATGGATTATGCTGATTTTTGTTCTGTTTGTCTCATATGTGGAGGCTAGTGTGAGACCCCCCCGCAGAGAAGAGTCACGTTCAGGCCAACAGCTCTCTCCACTTTGCATCTCCTTTCAGGAACAATGCCTCCAGTAGGGCCATGTTCCCAGATGTATTCTTCAGATCAAATAGTCATTTTACTTTAATGTGCAAATGTGATGCTTGAAATTGAATTAGGCCCTGAATATGCATGGACAATGCTCTATGTTGCATCTCTACTATGAAATTCAATGACAATTATCCCTTTCTGTCTACAAAGTGTAGTCTGGATTTTTTTTTTTTTTTTTGGCACTCTATCTACTGCCCAGTCAGTATACACGTAGGACAGTTTGACTGATACATATTGCATTAAAACGATCAACATAGTGACCGATGTAAATAAATAGTAATCAACACTATAGAGGAGCAGCCAAGTGAACACAGCTAGTTTAGTCAGGCTAATGTTTTAGTGTTGACAGTGCTGACAGGTCCTGTCCTGTCGATTCAGTCACTTTGTTTACATGCTGTTACAGTAAGTGAGAAGAACAGGAGTGTGTAGGTGGGAATGACTGGTCTCTCTTGTGGTCGCTTCCATGACAGATTGCTGGGCTGCTCAAAGACAACGAGAAGATCCATGCCAGCCCTGCAGCCGCTCCTACCGACGACGACTCGGAAATTAAGAAGATCAAAAAGGTAAAGCGAGCAGTCTGAACGTCTGCCTTGATTTCATGCATTTTGATGTTCTGAGACTGCACGGTCTGTTGCAGGTCCAGAGCTTTCTGCGAGGCTGGATTTGCAGGAGGAAGTGGAAAACCATCATCCAGGATTATATCCGCTCACCTCATGCAGAGAGCATGAGGAAGAGGAACCAGGTGGTGTTCAGCATGTTGGATTCAGAGGCAGAGTATGTCCAGCAGCTTCATATTCTGGTAAACAACTTCTTGAGGCCACTGCGCATGGCTGCCAGCTCTAAGAAGCCTCCCATCACCCACGATGATGTCAGCAGCATATTCCTAAACAGGTTGGCTCGTCCAGAGTTCTTCTCTAGATAAAGAACATAATCACAGTGATGTCTTGATTTGGGTTTTGTGCATTCACAAGGACACATTCATATAACACAAACCAGACAAGCCTTCACTTCACAGTAAAATACACCATACTGGCAACCACTGCAGTTAGTGTTGTCACACAGTGCCAAGCAGATAATAGTACAAAACCTGATGATTGTTGTATTATCAGAAAAACTATTTGCATTTAAAATCTGGTACCAAAAGTGAAATATGTGTTGGAATGCTCCAGTGTTTCTGCAAGTACATTATATCCATGGGCTAATAATTTAGTTGACTGTGATGGGTTACAGGTATGTGTCCCAAACTATAAACCACACCAAACTTAACGTGATATTCGGAAATAATGACGTCAACAGAAATGCCCTTAAACTTTTAGGATTGTTTCTGCTATATGATACAGAAGTTTAATTCAGACATGATACAAAAATAATTGCATACATAGCAACAAAATTTGGTGTAATACCTTTGAATTTGTTCACAAAGCAGATACACAAGGGATGTGAAATTTCAATTGTTTGCTTAAGTGGTGAGGTAATTTTAAAAAAATGCATTGTCTTATATACATATTTTAAAAAATAAAAATAAAACAGAAGTTCACAACACACTTTATGTTTAAAAGTAATGAGTGATTCCATAGCTTTAAGTTTTTTGTAGTTTTTATGGCAACCAAAGCTTTTTCATCCAAAACAAAAAACAAAAATCAAAATGAAAAAACATGCAAAAGACTCTTTTTTTCACACTGATCTCAAAAGAGCACTCGGGCAAACACAGTTTTCATAGGATTTTCCTTGTGTCTATTTTTTTTGTTTCTGCACCTGTTTGCTAATTTCTTGGCATCATCCAGTCAGGCTTGTGCCGAGTTGAGAGGAAAGGCACTGCTGAGACACTGGATATGTTGATGAGGAAGCGCTGTGCAGTTCTGCTCGTCGTCTTGGCACAAATTTGAATTTGTGTTAAAATACACTCTGATTACCTCTTATTACAAATGCAGACACGGGGCAATTTATGTGGCTTTTGCTGGTAGATCTTTAAAAAATTATCTTTCATTTACACTTATTGGAAACTGATGATGCATCTGAAGCATTAAGATGCTTTTTTTTTTAAGTGGAGATACCGGTAACCTCAAGTGCCTGAATTTGTGTTTGATAAGTGAGCAGCAAAAACTTGTAGAGAGCTGCATACTCCCCGTGCATTGGCTTGAATCTTCAAAGCAGATCTCTGTACATCCAAAGTGTAATAATATTGAAATAGATTATGTAGAAATCTTATTTTTTAGCAGTAATCCTGATAACAAGTCTGGTAAAGTAAATACTGGTTCAGAATGTGTTGTTTAAATACTGTAAGCAATAAAAGTCGATGTCCACAGTACAACGTCCCAACAAATAAAATGAGATTATAATAAATGTGGTGTGTATACCGGCTCAGAGCAACATGCTGAGCAGTAAAGAGAGGTTTGGGCCACTGGATATTATCAGTGGTCTAAAACAAGAATCATAAATATAATTAGAATAATGATAAATGCAGATTACAGAGGCAGAAGCACCATGCCTGCTTTGAGGACGAGTTATTCCTCGCAAAATTTGGATCATTAATGATAACAGAGGATAACAGTCACACCCCTTTAAACCTTGTACAGCTCACACACACCTGGCACAGCATGGATATCCTAATTTTTAATTATTTATACCTATGAACAATTAGATCTTTATAGTCTGAGATTAGTCTCCCTAATAAGTGTTTTGTCAATCTCTGCTTCATTTCAGTGAAACCATCATGTTTCTGCATCAGATCTTTTACCAGGGCCTAAAAGCCAGAATAGCAAGCTGGCCAACATTAGTCCTAGGTAAGAATCATACATATCTATCTATCTATCTATCTATCTATCTATCTATCTATCTATCTATCTATCTATATATATATATATATATATATATATATATATATATATTATCAGATAATATGAAAGACTTTTCATCTTTCATATAAAGGTGAAAAGTGGTTAAAAAAGTTTGATGTGTCCGCAGCTGACCTGTTCGACATCTTGCTGCCCATGCTGAACATCTACCAGGAGTTTGTGAGGAACCACCAGTACAGCCTGCAGATCCTGGCTCACTGTAAGCAGAACCGAGACTTTGACAAACTGCTGAAGCAGTATGAGGCCAAGCCCGACTGTGAGGAAAGGACCCTGGAGACCTTCCTTACTTACCCTATGTTCCAGGTTAGCTCATTTGTCTCACTGATATACACAAGAAATAAAGGCAGACCCGTTTATTTGCTGCATAGCTGCAGCCTGGAGCCAGGTTTTGTTCTTAATTTTGTGCTCTCGTAGCCTGGGCCAAGTTCTTAACTCCTTATACAAATGTCACCCTTGAGCTATATATTTCACCAACCCAAAACTAGATGACTATTGCTGTGCCAAAGATGCTCAGCTGTAGCCGTTTGCAAAGCAGTCGGCCACTTTGTTTTGCGATTGCGCTGGCTGTGATTCAAATGTAAACAAAAGGGTCATCACTAAAAATCTAAAAGGCAAAATTTTAATCTTTTCTCTTACAAAAATAATTGACTTTTTTTTCTTTACGATGTAGACTGTTCCTACATGTAACTTATAAAACTGGTACAGTATTTTACCCTGATAATGTCTAAGAAACACTTCAAATCTTAAAGAGTAATAACTGAAATTCCCCTTTAGAATAGGAGTTAGACCCTTTTTACGCTGGTACTCCAAACTGTGGTAAAATGTGTCCTCTTTGTTTCAATAATCATGGAAGTATGTTTAAAACCTGATTAGTCCACCTGCTACGGAGTGAAATGATTGATTTTTTTAGTGATGAGGCCAAAAAAGATGATCATCTGCAAGTCTCTTATCTAACTTATGCCATTCTGCAGTGAGGCACAGTCGAAGATTCAAAAAGACCAGTCAGAATGGGGACTTGAATGGAGTCACATGCAATGAAAGAAAAACTGCTCGTACAAGCGATGTGAAAATGGTTCAACGGGTCACCTTCCAGTGTTAGAATGACCTGAAGCAAAGCAGTCCAAACAATACTGGAGTCACATCAGGCCAAGTCTCTGACCGCCTCTTGCTAGAATTCAACCCAGTATAACATCTTAAGAAGGACCTGAAGATGGTAGTTCGTGTGCACTTTTCACCCACTCTGCAGAAACTCGAGAGGGTAACCCAGCAAGAATTGGCGAAATTGCTCACATCCAGGAGGGATTTGGCTTCTCTTAAGCTGTAATGGCTGCCAAATGTTCAAAACGCTGCACTGAGTGCCTACAGTAAAGTGTGCGACACGTGAAACAGGTGTGACTACATTCTGAAGAGGCAGTGGCATTTAATAAAAGCTCTGTAAGCAGACTTGACTGAGCTAAACCAGTGTTTTCATTAATATGCTCTGGCCTGTTTACTGGACATTGTGGCTCAGGCAGAACTTGGCTTGTAATATGCATTGCATTGTAGCATCGCTCATTAACAAAAGAAATAGCAGCCATTCGTCTGCAGTGTTTCAGGATATCCTGATTATGTTTTCACGTCTATAGAAATGGTTGGCCTCGGAGCTCACGCTCCTTTCTGGCCACTCTGCTGGGGTCTGCTGCAGGCTGTGCTGTGTTGATAATACATTTTGCTGATGAGTGTAGATTGTGCTCTCTGCTGATCTTCTTCTCATTGTGCTGGCAGATATTTATCCCTGTGCTGTGCACAGGAAAGATCTCGCAAGTGAGCACGACTCTCCTGCTGCTTTCTGTTCTGTCTCTCCAGATTCCTCGCTACATCCTGACTCTCCATGAACTGCTGGCCCACACACCCCATGAACATATAGAGAGAAATAGTCTGGACTATGCCAAATCTAAGCTGGAGGAGCTTTCCAGGTATACCAATAGCTCCAGACGGACGTGGTATCTCGTATGAGAGCGACGTCGCTTTAATTAGACCTGATTTCATCTTATGAAGCATTATTTTTCTTTCTATTTGAAGTATAAGCTCCAAATGAGAATGGTGAAACAGCGCTTTTTTGTGTTGTTTTTTTGCTTTCTTAGAATAATGCATGATGAAGTGAGCGAGACGGAGAACATCAGGAAAAACTTGGCGATAGAGCGCATGATTGTAGAGGGCTGCGAGATTCTCCTTGACACCAGCCAGACATTTGTAAGACAAGGTAACTCCCATCTGTAAGTGTTGTACTTTGGCTCCCAGCAGACAGCAGGGTCACAATAGAGAGAGATTTCCTGTCCCTCCACATCTCTGACAGCCTGATTTTACATTTCCGGCACTTTATTGTGGAGTGTGGCACAGGGGTGGCACAGGGATGCCACACTCCCAGTAAAACCTCCCGTCTCTCTCTTTCCGTCTCTGTCTGGGGAACAACATGTACTCCTCACCAGCTTTTAATTTCTAAGTATAATTAGACGGGTTTGTGGTAAACTGATGGTGAATCTGAAACTGTAAATGTCAAATGTCCCCAACAGGCCGTGATGGATAATAAAAGAGGAACGGGACGTCGTAGATTATTTAATCCTCATATGGCTGGACATGTAGTCATGTACAGAGGAAGGCAACACAAGTGATTTGCTTTTCCCCATATGCTTTGCTCTTTTTTTTTTCTTTTCATTTTTGACATGTGTCTCTTCTTTGCTCTGTTTGAACGCACTCTTTTTTTCCTACATAAAGGGTCCCTCATCCAGGTGCCAATGAGCGAGAAGGGCAAGATCACCCGTGGGCGACTGGGTTCTCTGTCTCTAAAGAAAGAAGGGGAGAGGCAGTGCTTTCTCTTCTCCAAGCATTTAATCATCTGCACCAGGGGGTCTGGGGGAAAGCTTCATCTCACCAAGGTGGGCCTTAACTGCAAAAGTCTCAAATAAATGAATTAACCAACACTAGAAGAAATATTCAGATTTTGAAACAGCATGGCTTCATTAGTCAAAACGATCACTACATTTGCTCACACGAGCCGGCTCAGATGCTGTAGACTCACTAACATGTTTGACATTAGCTGCCTGGACTCGGAAGCAGTAGTGTGTTTTTACTCCACACTGCTCTGCATTAAAATTAGTGACTGCTGTTTAGAATATAGGTGCAAATATATATACTACCCCCCCCCCCCCCCCCCCCCCACCCACCCAAAAAAACAATTCAATTCAATTCAATGTTATTTACACAGCGCCAAATCACAACAACAGTCACCTCAAGGCGCTTTACATTGTAAGGTAGACCCTACAATAATACATACAGTGAAAAACCCAACAATCATATGACCCCCTATGAGCAAGCACTTTGGCGACAGTGGGAAGGAAAAACTCCCTTTTAACAGGAAGAAACCTCCGGCAGAACCAGGCTCAGGGAGGTGCGGGGCCATCTGCTGCCACCAGTTGGGGTGAAAGAAGGAAGACAGGAGAGAGACATGCTGTGGAAGAGAGGCAGAGATTAATAATACCAAATAACAAAATGTATAAACACATAGTAAGTAAGAA
>VURO01002136.1:9290-23553 GCA_015108175.1 Pelvicachromis taeniatus
GTGCACTCATCTCCAATAAAAAAAAAAAAAATAGAGCAGAAAATTACTGCCCACATTTTGAATAAAATGACACTGTATATAAGAAGATCAGCTGGTCTCCATGTCAAGTATTCAAATGTAAGTACAATATACTGTTAACATTATAAACAGCTGCGCATAATTCTACTGCTTCTTCTGGGTGATGATTACACCACCCTGAAAACACCAAAATGTAATTAAATATAGTCTGTTGTGAAAGGAGTACAGCAAATTGTCAGGCCGTGGTGATAGACGTGGTGATTGATGACTCTCATTAGAATGGATATTGTAGAGTTTTACAACTAACGCCTAATTACAGCCACACCATTCAGTTCTGAATACAGCCATATGTCTCTACAGGTGGCACTTTGGACAACTAAAGGTACTGACGTCTTAATGATTCAGTATTAATTGCAACCTGTGCGCCACAAATGATAGCTTGGATTGTACTTCTTGAGCAATTAGTGAATATATCTTCCAAAACACATTAGAACAGCAGCTTTGATTCACCTATTGATAGCATGAAAATGGCACCATAACGTTGTTTCATAGGCTACATATGACCCAAACAGTCATTTTAAGATTCACCTAAAGTGACACAGAATTTAAAAAAAGAAAGAAAATGAAATTCACTTGAGACGTCTAGTTTAAACTTAGGTCTAGACTAAATAATAAGAGGTAGCTGTTAACCATTAACCTTATTTAAGAAAAATAGCCACTGAAATAAGCATTTTGTTGACTTGAGATCCAAACATGTTGATCTTTTCAGTCTGCAAAATGCTGCCGACTAGACTGACCTAGCAAACAGCCCCTCATATTTGTGTAGCTTAGATGTGAGTGCACAACACCTTTTCATCTGTTTTTCAAAGTATGTCTTTTGACTGGTTTTGTCTCCTGTCTGACTATTATTGTGCTGCCATCACACAAGCACAATTCATTGGAAGGAATGCAGTGAATTTCCTGTTAGCTCTTGTGGGGATATGGTTTGTTTTTCCTGTTGCTGCAAGCCAATTTATTTTTTTTTTCTTTTGCCCTCTTTAACTTCCTGTCTAAGAGCTTGACTTTACAGAGAGGTAGCAGAGGTGAACGTCAGAAGCCATTGATTAAACTTTGGTTACCCATTGCTTAGCCCTCCCCACCACCAATTACAAGCTCCCAGATCACATCCATTTCAGACGTGTTCTGCCAAAGATATGGGTTGCGCTTTTTAAAGGAGAATGTAACAAAGTAGGAATGTAACAAATGCTTTTCAGGCATTAATTTAAAAAAGGAAAAAAAAGCACAAAACCCGTATAGGTAAATTTGAAGGAGGATGGTGGCTCTGCTGGGTGAAAAAAACACATTCTCAAGCCATGCTGCTGGTCGGTGTGCTCTGGGTGCTTCCAATGCTAGCATTGGCACTGCTGTTCTCAGAGGGGGATGGGTTGGTAGAAACAGGCTGTCGCTTCGCTCCTGAGCAAGGACATCCTGTGGAAAGGAAGTACAAGCCAATAAGAATCTGCAGAAAACAAAAAGAATTTATTAAAAAGTAAGAGTCCTTACCAGGAATATTGACTACAGTTGAATTCATCTCTAGTCCAGTTGGGAACCCTGAATTAAGGAGAATTGGACAATTTCAAATTCAGACAAACATCGATTCAGTTCTATTCTGGAGTCCAAACATTCTGTCCTCACTCATAAATTTACCTGTTTTGATTTTGATAAACCACAGTGCTCCAATAAGTAATACACCAATCAGGAACCCTCCAAAGGCAATGCCCAAAACTCCAGACAGGCCAATATAAATCCATCTTGAGGCTGAAAAGAAGACATGCAAAAACAATGTATGCAAGCTTAAATTAAAAAAAAAAAAAAAGAAGAAGAAAGAAAAAGATTTACTCCAAGTGCTACAACCATGTTCAATAGAACACGATTTGAAAAATCACTGGAGACCTGAAATCCTCCTTTTATGTTGTAATGCAGCTTGAATATTATTTCTCCAATGAACCACTGAAAAGTCCAATTTGTTGTTTTCAAAATTTTGGTTCACAGAATGCTCCAGCAGGACTACACTGGACAAGCAATCAGCAGCATGTGATATACAACAGTTTATATGGTGGCATAAAAAAACATGTTCTTCTTACAAGCTTTGGCATGTCCTTTAATAACTTTGCATTTTCACATTGTAAAGGTTTGGTAGTACACAGAGAGAGTTGTTTCCTCTATACCAAATAAAATCAGTCATACAATAGGTTCATTATATAATGCGCACAAGTAGAATATGTAGATTAGATTATCTCTGTTAGAACACAAACACAGATTCTATCTGTCTCTATAAGATTTTTTGACTTGTTGATAAATACTGCGTCCACCACTTTAACTGATTTTTCATCTGAAAATATGTTCTTAATTTGGATTTGTCCTAAATCTGCATTGTGAATCACAATTATTACAATGTAATCTTCTTAGTTCACTAAAGAATTCACCCCAACTAACCCACGTGTGTCCTTAGAGAGTATCTCTATTAAATGTTCCAGTAAGCTGCTGTTCGTACATTTATGTCTGATGCTTAAAATTTACTATTCCATATACTATGTAATAGAAAAAAGTAGTTTAAATTTATGAACTCCCTGAAATGAGAGGCTAGCTCTGCAATGTACACAGTTATAAATTTACACCTCTATGAAACCACCAAACCCATAATCTGACAGACATGCAATACACTGGACATTTTTGCATGACCTGCCAATAGTTCATGCCTCTACATAAAGTACAATATTAACAATAATAATCGTGTTATCTGTATCCAAAACAGCCTGTGTTTCACAATTAAGTGTTGCTTAACCTTAATGCAGGCCAGAGCCGCTCCACAAAGGACTTAACGATAATCGCCGTAATTCTTTCCATCCACTCCTGAGGCTGGCAGACTATCTACGCATCTAGTAAAACACCTTCTGGAAATCAATAGAACATACATACAGTGCTATTTATCACCTCCCGAAACTACGGCCAATGTTTTGGGTGAGTCAGAATTATTTTTTACAAAGAAAATTGAGTTTGTCCTGTTCCAATGTAACCATACAAATTTTGATTAACAACCAACTTTGCAATTTCTAAAGTTTTCTGAGCATACCATGAGCTGGCTTCCGCTACACAAGAGACTTTTTGGCTAACAAAATATATTAGATAACATATAACCTTGAACCAGTAATTATAAAAATAAAATACTTTCCCTCAAAGCTGCTTTGAATGAATATGTACCGAGGCACATACAGAGGCCCAGCATACTTGGAAAATGAAAACTTTTCTGTACACTACCACAATGGATTTTTAAGCTAAAAAAAAAAAATTATTAAATTAAAATGTGATTGAAGAGCAGATTTTTTGCTTTAACTCAGGGGTTTTAACAAAAGAATTGCATCAACTGTGTGAATCCATCCATTCTCTTATGTTTGTCAGAGTCGTGTGAGCTTATCCCTGCTACCAGAGGGTGAGAGGCACACAGAAAGGTCCCGGCCAGATGGTGGAGTCCAACTCGGGACATTCTTGTGGTGAGGCAAAAGTGCTAACCTCGCAAAACCATACCTTGTATTAAACCTGTTTTATACATTTTTACTCACTCTCTGATCTCAGGTGGTCTGCTTACCAGTTAATTGTCTACCTGAATTAAAAATGAATGAATTAAAATACAGATGATTTACAATAAGGTGCAAACCACTGGTTGTACTCAATGTTAGACTGTGCCAGAAAACATCTAAAAGGCCCTGCAGAGTTCTTGGGGGGGAAATAAATTCCTTGGACAGATGAAGCCAAGATTAACTTGTACAAAATTGATGGGAAGAGAAAATTATGGAGAAGGAGAGAAAGAGCTCACGATCTGAACCACATCATCTGTCAAAAACTGCGGAGGCCATGCTATTGCATGTAGAGCTGTCAGTGGAACTGGGTCTGCTGATAGCAGTAGCAGTTTTAAATTCTGAATTGTATAGTGCTGTACTCAGATTCACTCAAATCAAAACCCGATCAGACGGCACTTCACAGTGCAAATGGATGATGACCTAAAACATAAAGCAAAAGCAACCCCAGAGTTTCTCCGAGGCAAAGAAACGGAATATTCTTCAACCCAGCAGAGCATGGTTTTCCGTTATTAAATACCAAACTGAAGGCAGATCGACAAACACAGAGCAACTGAAGGTGCCTGCAGTAAGGCCTAATGGATCATCTCAAGGGTGGAAATATCTTGACTGTTTGATTTAAAATCCACTATGGTAATGTGTAGAGGCAAAATGACAAAAAAAATTATCATTACCCAATAACTGCATCAACCAGACTGTACATATTGTAACAGCCTAGCAATTTTGTTCTGTAGTTTTAGTGGGCTGGAAAAGCTAGAAATTAACAACCTTGAGAAAGACATCTTTTCAAAAAGGCTGTACAGCAGATGACTGACAGTTCTTCCCTACCCTCAAACATCACAGTAAACTCTAACCTCATTTGAAGATGGAAAAATGAACAGATGTTCTTAAATGTATTAAAATTTGCAATAAGAAACAGTGTTAAAAACATATTGCTTAGATCTAAACTTTGATTTGTTCAGTATCCATCTGACTGGCCTGAATTAACTGTCAAATTGTTTTACAGAATTTGCACCAAAATCAATATCTGGGAATCTAGTGAAGCTTTTCAAGGCTGCAAATAAACAGCCTTGTCCCAAACCATGTAAGCTGTGAGAAGTCCCCACAAGAGCAGAGGCAGTATGTTATGTGTTATCTATCAAGAAAACCACTGCGTAAATACCAGCTTTCCCTCCTTCCCCTCTACTGCTGCCTGTAGAGATTTTCCCACAAGTATCCAGAGCAGTAGGAGGAAACTAATCATCACCTTTCCATGAGTTTCTCACCTGCCTTCTGCTGCCTTCTGCCTCTGGGTTAAACATGCTAAGCTACGTACTAATGCACAAAACACAAAACCTCATCAGGACACAACAACCAGAAAGCAGAAGATTGCTTTGCAAAAACGTAATACTACTTAACACAGTATGGTCACTTGACTAATATCTGTGTGAAGCTGAATTATGTCTTTATAAAGTTGTCATAAGCCCAAAACACATTTAATTCTAAATTAGCGCAGAAATGTGCAACTATTCTCAATGAGTGTATGTGTGTGTTTGAGTGTGTCATTTCACATAAACATGAACCAGAGCACTGACACAGTGACATCTTGTGGGCATTTGGGATGACTGCATTCCTGGCAGTCAACCCAGTTTGTTGATTTTACAGCAAAGGACATTCCTTGACCCTAAATGAGTGAGAAACATCACAGCAACCTAAGTAGGTTTTCTCTAGAGACATTTTTTCTATTATCAATTGCTGTGCTAGTTTGTATAAGTGAGACTTTGACAGCGAAGCTGAATAAACAAGAGGAGGAAGCAGAGGCTTCAGTGCAGGTGGAGAGGAGGAGAGAGACAGCATGCCTGCGCTCAGACTCCCTGTAGCCCTCTGTATGAAAACTACCAAACAGGAAAGATTGCTGAATGGAGTACAAAGTCCTGCCCAGTGAAGGCTTGCAGCAGACTGCAGTCTGCTAGTGCTGCTGGTATACAATAACCCTTGTATGTCTGACACTGGCTCATGAAGTGAACAGACCTACTAAACAAGTGTGTTACTTTAAAGTTATATCCCTCAATTTACCCTGGTCTCCAGAAAAAGACACATCTCTTTAAACCATATAAGTCAAAGAAATGAAGAGAATCAAAAAGGAGGACAACCAGGACACAGGAAAGCATGGATGAGTAGTTTAGTCAGCTTCCCCTGCAATACTGACATAAAAACCTTTATCTTTCTCCTCTAAAAGGACAGGGAAGCATAAAGGCAGCTTAGGGCATAAACAAACAAATTACAAGTTTTACAAAGACACTTCATGTGTCCTTCCATTTAATCAGCTTCTGCTTCCTTGTGTCTTCTTGTTTAGAAATTGATTCATCTGAAATTTCCTAGAAATTAATCATGACGTGTGGCGACTGTACTTTTTTTCAAGAAAGACATCTTTTCTTGTTTGAGTCAACTGTGTTGATTGGTCTGACAATAGCACAAAGCTCAGTGCCTATGTTTGGACAGCAGCGCAGTCAAACCCCTTGGAAACACAAAGGACTTCGCCCCCCTTCCCCCGAGGGTCATTATTTTTGATTGTGGCCACAAGGTCAGCCTGCAGACCTTCCTAAAGGACGAGGGCCTGCCCCACAACCCCTTATGTGCCTCACTGCATATCCACTGTTATGACAACAGCCTGTGCAGCATTTGTTTTGCACTGAAAGCAATAATAGGAATGAAAATTATTGCAGCAAGCAACAACACTCTGACCAAGCACCAGACTAGCAATTAAGTCCTGAAGGCATAAAAGGTAATTTAAAAGTTTTGGTATTTCTACTGAGAGTTTGGAGAGTTTATTCTTAGAGAATTAAATATAAAACATTCATCTGTCAAAAATTAATTTTAAACTCAAGGCGACCATTGGGACTTTTTTTTTGCAACTTTTTTTTTTTATTATTAATTTAAAGAAATAAAAAAAAATTACTCATCCACATGTTGGAGTTTAAACTGAACTCACTTGGGGTTTGTGGGCATGGTTGGGTAAATTCCAAATTCCTGCTGGCTTTTCCTCCATATGCACATTGCTAGGGAAGAAGCAAAAACACAGCTCACCCAAAAGTCCATAGTTGCCATGTTTGTTATACAGGCAGATTTTCTGAATGCAGAGCAACTGAGTTAAACACATTAAAACTGTAAAGTGAAGTGGGATCAAATGACATGTTGTGTTGATGACAATAAAAGTGGTTGATAAATCCTTACTTCAGTGTAACAAAAGCTGACATCACATTCCATGTCCCATGTGGTGGATGTAAGCTCCTGAAGCTGCTCTATGGAGAAGGTGAACCGAGCTCTGTTAGGACAAGAATTTGAGGGGCAGTCCACTGGAAAGAAGGGCAGGTTTTTCTCTGCAAGGCATGAGCCTTTGGATCGCAAAATACATTTGGTCACCTTCGCAGTCAAGACTACACTCCCAATAGTCTGTCCAGAAATCTGCAGAGAACAGAAAAGAAGTAAAAGGAATTCAAAACAAAGATGACAAGTTAAATGGCCATCAGCGTATTAAATAATAAGCTTTTTTGTCGCTATTGTAAAATATATTTAGATAGTTTAAAATTAGCAGGAAAATAGAAAAAAATTATATTTAATTCAGTTTGCAGACTGCATTCAACTAAAAGCAGTAATTGTGTGATGTGATGAGTTTTAAAAAAAATTATTTCTACAGGGTCATCCCTGTAGAAATATTTTTTTTTAAAAAGACCACAAAGACAAAAAAGAGTAAACAGCTTTTTAACAGTCTACATTACCCATCACTTGTTTAAGCAATGAATAAATGCAGTTAAAAAAGGGAAAGAGAGTTTCACCTCTGCATAAATTCTCTTGTCGGTCTGGATTTTGGTGTTAAGGTCTATGGGCGTCCGATAGTCTGCAGAGGTGTACAGCATTATCGCCATGGGGATTTGAGTGGGGGAATTTGTCGCAACAGGATTGCCCGGTGCCGGAACGCTTGGTGCAACTGAGCGAGAAATTAAATTAAAATAGGTCAACAAAATCTTTTGCATGAAACAACTGTATCACTGTTGATGCTCTTGGATTCTTTTTGCAAAACAAGAATAGCTCTGCTACTGAGAAGTTATATGACATTATATGACATATCGAATTACAGCATAGTAAAAAAAAAATATATATATATATACACAAATGCAAGAATGTTAATATTTAATTTGCTACAGCTGTGATTATCCTACTGATTCGGTACTGTTTCTGGGTTTAGTAACATTCATATTTTGGGGAGGGTTTTGTATTTTGCAATACTCAGTCTACTCCATTTGTGGTAAAACCTCCAACATAAAAAAGAAGCATGCTTTCATTTAATTGTCTTACCTGTTGGGGTCTCATTTTTCTTAAGAACCAGTGAAATCCGCGATTCTTTTGATCCTAATTCGGTATAGCTGGTAAAAGTAGGGACTTTAAAATACTCCAAAGCCTTCCTTTGCACATCTGATGCAGTATCACTAGTCAGTGTGAACGTCGGGAGTATTTTGTGCGAGATTGGGACACCATTCAGCATTATTTCATTGTTAGACTGAAGAAAATAAGGACAGGTTAAGATAAATCAGTAACAATGTGGAGGTAGACCTAATAATTGAAATACCTGAAGTCTTTTTCATCTTAATAATAATATCTCACACATGGTGCATGCCATAAATATTTCTTGAAGTATGCGACTTTAATATGCATGCTTACAGCAAACGAGGTGTGTTGTGGATTGATGAAGGTCCACATGGTGCCCTGAGGACCCCTCATGAACACATGGGTCCGCTTCTCTGCATGCACGTGCAGGGATACATTGCTGTAATAAAGAATTAAATATTACAAGAAAGATTTTGCCAGTAAATATAGCTTAAAAAACGTTGCATTTTCTATCAAGGTTTACCGAATGCTGGAATTCTCTACGATGTTTATGATATGAAGCTCAGTTTCAGTACTCGAGGCCTGCTGCTGTGGGAAGCAAAATTTGTTTGGTTTGATTGGACTTGTTTCAGTCATCATGAAATGCTTCTCCAGTGGATCTTCAATTTCAAGTGTACAGTTTGGAGAGCCAGGCTTTGTTCCTGTAAAACCATGAAACAATTAGTTTCCATCATCGGTTATCCAACAGTTCAAGAAAGACACTGAGAAGCTAATCTCTAACCAAGACTAAACATTAACACCTATTATTTACTGTTGTTAAACATGCTCCAGAAGCAGTTCGAGGGTACACTCAGGTGGTTCAAAGGTGTAACTTGCTACAGTGCTCCAAAAGTTTTAGAACACTATGGCTGAATTGTGGGTTGATATAAGTTTCCCGCAGCTCCTGACACTGCATCATCACACTAATGGACAAGCGGTGTGTGCCAAGAATACTTAATGTGTGTTTTGAACCAAAAGACACACGGGGAGAAGTGGCTCATGCCATTGGACAGGGTTGCTTTTCCCCACACTTTTATTAAATACTACAAATTATTGCAATCTGTTACCAAGTCAAATTCAAGCTGGCTACCATTGCTTCACTTGCACAAAGGATTGGAGCAGTCTATCCAAGCTTCTTCTAATTAAAATCCTGTCTGGCTTGTAGCTCTTCTAACTATAATTCAAAAGTAGCTTCATTATCATTGCTTAACACTTTCTTCTGCAAAACATTTCAAATTTGACATTGGTGAATCCCAAAGGACATGCAGACATTTTCTACTCTAGCTGCTCAGCGAGCCTGCGTCCATGCAACATATTGTTGTGTGTCATTGCACAGACTTTTTAAACACCTACAACAAGGCCTACGCAAATGCACCTAACACCCCAATACAGGGAAGGCCAAATGATACAACAAAATGTAAAATGTTCCACTGCTTGCGTAATTACCATGCCCTTGTGGAGCATGACTCAGTTACAACATTAGCTAAAACTAAACCGGCTGAAAACAGCCTTTTTCTTACAATTTAAATACATTTTCAGGGAGAGAAAGCACTGCCTGATAGGGAAGTTGATCTCCCTTGTACTGTAACACATTTCATTTTGGAAATCACAGAGAAGGACGGGGAATCACGAAGACAAATTCAAACATAATTCCTTAAAAATACTGAAAATTATACTAGAAATGGAGCACGAGCAGCCGTCGCTATTTCAGCCCCACCACTGTTCACTTCTTTTTAAATCCATCTAAGAGCTCTGCGTTGGCTCAGACTGCCTTAAGGAGGCTTTGCTAGGAAATAATTGTGCTTGCACTGAGCATCCTGCTGCTACTGCTGATGGCAGTAACATCCCATAATATTCTTAATGTCCAGCTTTTAGTCATCCATGAATGTTCACTTTAAATCTGTGTTGCTTTGTGCTTCCATCTTCAGCATCAATGGTCACTTCTCCATTGCTTCTCTTTCCAAATGTTCTGCCATATGTAATGACATCTTGTCAGCACTAAAAAATATGCTCATCAGTCCTCAACACTTTAGCCAAGCTGAAGATTTCCTCCGACTACTTAAGATTTTACCATGTTGTGCTTGTTGCATACAGCTTTATAAAAAAAAATCCAATTTAAAAAAAAAGAAATGTGTTGCAGCTGTTTGTTTAGCTTTTAATTCCTCTGGCTTGTCCACCTACAAATGTGCACAAAAAGCATTGGAAATCAGTGCACTGATGACATTCAGTAATAAAAAACTTGCCTATGAAAATGCTCGGATCAAAACAGCTTTTTGGTGCACACATTGCTTTTTGCAGTTATTTCATCAGAAAGTGTTTTTATGCGTACTTCAGATAAAAGAAGGTTAGTGATGAATGCTCTCTATAGAGCACCAGAAACAGCAGCGCATCCAGCCTTGATTACTATAATGCAGACTCTCTCCTGAGTTATGTAAGCTGCATGATGTGCTGACTGTAATTACTTTGTTCTCTTCAGCATCCAAACATGCTGTTTTAGACCAAACACAGATGCAGATAGCATATCCTAAATACAAAAAAAAACCACACACAATTTCAAGGTTGATCTAAAACACTGTTTTAGAGGCAGATAAAAAAAAAACTCTTTACTGTTCTTCTGTAATCTGATGTATCTATATCTATACATATATCTATACATATATCTATACATATAAGGAGAGAGAGAGATCTTCATCTTTATTTCATAATGTGTGTATTGCACGTTTCCACGCCTTGCAATTAAATGGATGGTTTAGAAGACGATTGTGAAAAAAATTAACTCCATATCACCTTTACACAAATGTCTCTCACCTTGTGCTCCTGTTGATGTGATATAATGCACATTGTGAAGAGTAGTGAATGAAGTCACACCCCCAAATGTCTCTGTTGCCCATTTGACCAGCTCCTCCTCTTCAGAGGGTAAACCTTTAATCGAATGGAAATTCCTCTGCAAACTTGGTGAAAGATTATTGTGTAGTGTAATTGTGGAGTTCTGGTTTGTCTGGAGAGAAAGACAAAAACAAATTCATTACCTTCATTTAATGCAGTTTTCAGGTCCTAAAAGGCATGTCCGCTACCCGTTGCTATGATAACGCAGAACTGTATGAGTCAGCTTTGCGTGTATTTTTATTTACCTCATGTCTGCTTACAATTTGTTAGATCAAACAGATTTGGCCATCAATCTCATGGCTCTCTTATACTTTTTCTTACCCTCCACACCCAACTCTCCCCCTATTCTCTTAGCAGGGCCCTGTTAAAAAGAAATGTTTATTATGGTTAAGTGTCCACGAGCCCAGTTGCACAACCCTGTTGGAGCCAAGGTCTTTCCTTTGCTTCCTGTGTGGGGCCAGGAAATGGGACCTTTTTTAGCTTTGTGCGTCACCACGGTCGGCTGGAATCTGGCTCCATACAAGGTATAAATATATACATCCATCCCAACGACTAGACACCGCTGTTTCCTCGTCTGGCCCAATGGGAAATAATGGAGTTTATATTATGTTTTGCATGAATAAGAAAGCAGGGGAAGATTGTTAAGAGTAGGCTTTTATAACCTTGATATGTAAAAATGTGCTCAATAAATAACAATTAAAAAAAAAAAAGAAATCATGGGCTCCGGGTTTATTTTGGGCTCAACCTCTAATGAATTTCTATCTAGACTGATTTGTTCTTCTTTACTTGAGTGCCCCAAAAGCTGAAGAAGAAAAAAGTACTGCACCTCTTCAGTGCATTCAGTGATGCACAATGAATGAAGAACAGCTAATTTTGAAGAAATAGGATAGGTAGTCCAATGACATCACTGGCCAAAAAAAAAAAAAAAAGCTATTTCAATTTCACAATAGCTTTTTGCCTAGCTTTGAATATTTCAGTTAGCGGTATCAGAAGTTTTAAATTTGAAGTATTAAATGAAAACTCCAAAATTAACAGCTCTTATGCCTTTTTTGGAGGGTCATTGTTGTCATTGTTGAGCACATTACTTCAACTACCATGCCGATTGGTGCTTCAACTAGAGGTGAACACATTCAACAGATGTTTGGCACCTCATAGCATCTGACCAAAATAATGAGAACATGAAAAAAAACATAATTAAAATTCTGTAAAACACCCAGAATAGATCAAATAAAAATCCCCCTCCAACCTGTCTACTATGTCTGACTATTTATGTGTAAGCCTTTGCGTCACAAGGGGGGTGGTGAAAGCCCAGTAAGCCTGAGGGAGTCATCAGTCTTTCTTCATAAATATTTGATTGACGCCCGATCAAAAATAGTGTGAAGGGAAACGACAGAAATAAAAGAAGGCAAGTTAGTCACGACAGACAGGGAAGGCCTCAAAGGCAGGATGGAAAGAAAAAAGGAAATAACAATGGCAATCATTTTAATGACTACAGCGGAATTTAACTCACATTAGTATCAGTAATATCAGTTTGTTATTGCGAATGCTTCCAGTAATGATCAAGGAACCTTCCTTTTGAAATAAATGAGCCTCTCTGTTTGCTGAGGATTACAGGAATTTCTTCTTCTACTACCCATCAGTTACTCCAGGCAATAATTGTATAGTATCGTGGCAGAAGCTGGGCATTCCTCCATAAAATGTTATCAATTTATATAAGTATTTTAATTATCTTAAGTTTGTTATAAATTGTTTGAAATCTGGTGGGGAAAAAAGAAGTTTTTTCAACTAACAAGCTGTCACGTAACATTGTTTAAAAAAATGCTGCAAGACGTTACGGATAAAACGCTGCCGTTGCCACATGTATTCGGGTCAGCTATGGGAGGTCAACAAGAGCTGTGACACTGAGCCAAGCTGTCAAGCTGATGACGTACTTTCTCAGATGCTGAACAGATGCTGATTCTCTTACAATGCAATCTGCAGTAAAGCGCTATTATCCCCCAGTGATATGGCTCATCCCACAAAAACATCCTGCAGTCACAGGCAATGTTGTCTAGGCTCTCGACAGGACATGATACAGGATGTGCTATCACACTGCTGTCAGCATATCAGTAATTGGTGACATTCCTCCAAACATTTCATTGTTTTTCAAGCATATCATGGCTTCTTAAAACTGACAAATACAAAACGCTAACTTTATGAAAAGTACTGTGAGATTGAGCTTTTTCTTTCTTACATTTGAAACCCTACTATCCAATGTCAGTTGTTCTCAAAACAAAAATATTCAAACAATCCAGGTATAAAACTGGTTTAAACTAGATTGTCAAAGTTTGTGGAACGAAATAAAGATGATAAAATGTTCACCGTGATTCTTCCTCTCGAGGAAGTTTCTAATCTAAATTCGGCTTACTCTAAGGTAAGAAAGACACTTCCATCCTTCCTATGGGAGCACAAAGTGTTACAGTCATTTGTGCTGCACTGTACAACTAAAGTGACTTTAAAAACCAAATACTTTCTATAGTCCTCAACAGCACGAGATGCCTAATGGTTTTAATATTGATTGAATCAAAGTTATTATAACTTTTCACGAGGATAAGGGTCCTTATGTACAGATACTGGAACATTTTTTCATTTAGCAATGAGGAGTTTTATCAATAACATATTTAGAAATAATAGCCTAGTTAGAGGCAATCTCATTTATTTGCCCATCTCAGTGTATTTAAATCCTGATTTATGTTTTTAATTACCACTGTCGCATTTTGCCCTGACATTATTACACAACTGAATAAAGCTTTCAAGTCCTTCCTGAGTTCAGTCCACAAACATAATCTAAGAAGAGTGTATAAAAGTCTCCAGTTTCATTGGAACATTAATTTTATAGCCAGTGCCATCAGCATCAGCCTTCCTCGATACTCGCCAGTCTAAAACTTCTCTTACAGATTTTATAGTGTGGATAGTAAAAAAAAAAAAAAAAAGCCCACACAAACTGCTTGTTCTTTTGTAACATTTAGCAACAGAGGGGCCATTGGGGAATCCACATTGCAAAATCAACATAGTTTACTGTCTCTCCAAACAGACTCACAGAGCTACACAGCTGTGTCAGCTTGACTGTGTGTGAAAACAGCTGGCGATAGACAAGTACATCTGGAGACATGTGAAAATCATGCATTACGAATAAAACTAACTACTTGTAGTAGTATCCCCACAACCTGATCCTTTTCTATGATTAGTTAGTGGCTCTTTAACAACCTTATGTTACAGCTGAGGCAGTGTGTCAAATCAGAGGTAAGAAAAAAAAAAGGGGGGGGGGGGGGGAAATAAAAAAAAAAATATTTTTAAAAGTT